>OZ037715.1:12261796-12489372 GCA_964035505.1 Watsonalla cultraria
ACGCATTCATTAATTCACCTCTACTTTTTTAAACACTAAGAAATTAGTGACAATGCCTGTTTTTAATCTTAATCAAAACAAAAAAATATTCCAGTCAATACATAAACTTCAATTGGATGACCATAAATTTTTCGAATCTTTTAGAATTAAGAAAAAATGTTTTGGTCCATAAACATCGAATCCTTAGCTCAACTATTTAAACAATGATCCAATTCACTGTCACTAAGCTTCAGCAGCCTTACAGATTCTTCCCATAACTGTATGGCTATATTATAGTTGTAAGCCAATCTTCTCGCACGAGACATCGCACAGTTCTTGAAGAACTCGCCACTGACATTTCCAGCACCATCGTCCAGAGCCACGTGGAGAGCAGTCTGAGCGCCCTCCCAAGGTGTCTTGAACAAGCATGAGCAAATAGTCCTGAGTATGAATCCGGAGACAGGGTCAATACTGTTGTAAATTCTCGTCCCAGCAATACCAGGATCAACATTATTTACGACGACATCTGATTGCTTCAACCGCTTCGTCAACTCCCGGGAAAAAAGAACTAAACATAATTTACTATTTGCATATGTTATTACCCTAAACCACTGAGTTATTCTATTCAAAATATCCATATTCAGTTTTGCGTGAAGGTGTAATAATGACGATGTGTTCACAATCCTCGTCGTCTCAGATCCTTTACCTGTTTTCCTTAGAAGAGGTAGTAATAGTATAGTAAGCAAGAATGCTCCGAAGTAGTTCACTTGCATTATGAAGCTCATACCATCCTTGGTTAAAAAATCTTTTGGTATTCCAACTCCCGCGTTGTTCACCAGAATATCCAATCGTTCTTCAGTCTTCAAGATATCTGCTGCAAATGTACGTGTAGATTCTATAGAGGAGAGATCTAGTAGTTTGAATACGACATTATTGTTTCCCGTGGCGTTTATAATTTCCTTCAAGGCCGCTGCACCTTCGTCTTCAAAGGGACAAGCGATGATAACCTTCGCGCCTCGATGGGCTAACTCACGTGCTATTTCTAGCCCCATGCCAGCTGTTCCTCCGGTCACTATTACAGTTTTTCCATCGAGTCTCTTCCTTGAGAGACATAATGCATTCGCTTTCTTCTGATAGATACCAACTATGGATGCTATGATTATAACAGCTATAACTACTAGCACTATAATATCCATGTTGTTAAGATATATATGACTTGAAGTGTAAAATATAAATGAGTATGTCTAACAAAACTTCACATGTTTATGCTGATTATCCACTTAAGGATTGACCCGGTCTCACCTCACGTAAATCACAAATAGAAGTTTTTTTTCCTTTATGATCTATTGTGTATTCAAAATTTGTCGTATATTGGTGGGTAGGTACATAAATTTTAGACGTAGCTGAACATGTTTCAAACACTAAAATATTATATATAGATAATATTAAGTTTTCAAAAGCATCAAAAAAATAGTACAAATAAAATTTAAGTTTAGAATGCGTCCGCGATTTGTAAAAGATTACAGTGATATTTTTCCTTTCAGTAAAGCCTGATAATTTTCCGATAAAGATTATAAAAATCTCCCAGATAACTTTTTTTTTACTAATAAGCACATAGCTGAGGCCAGGGGCCTTACCATGAGATGACAGATGTATGTGACGTGCATACATCTGTCACTGTCGCACAATTGAATTAACATTGCAATAAGAGCTCATGGTTGGGCCCCTGTATTCCCCGAAGGGGTAGGCAGAGGTGTTGTAGTAATACTCACATTTCACTGATGATGATTAAGTGGCAACATGACAGATGCTGAGTATATCGAAAAAAAATGTATACAATGTTTTATCAAAATAATTTATTATTGTTCTTTTCAACTTAAATTTATGTTAAGTGCACATACATTTGTTTTAACTATAATTAATTTAATAAAAATATTGTGACTTAGAGTTAGTTTTCTTTAAAGTACTATCACACTTATTATAACGATCATAATGACACATCCTTATTTGTACAATAATATTATTCATGATAAAAGTAGAAAGAAGTGTACCACCATTCCATATTAGTCCAAGATCCCAGGGCCACCAGTCGTCACGTATTTTCTGATGAAGGAAATTTGGACGATTGAGTAGTGTTAGTATGTACTAAGCACGCATGCCTACCTGCAAGCTTGCTTAGCCGGCCAATTTTCAGCTAAAAATTAAAAAATCCGGTAAATTTACGTGAAGTTAAGTAATTATTTTGGGAGCTCTAAAGCGTCTGCAAAGCAATACGGCCGACGGAAAGTGTCTGGGAGTATTGGCGACTTATTTTTAAGGATATTGCCTAGAATTTACGTAAAATCAGCTTGGAGAATTTACGTGAGGTAAGTAATGTTTTTACGTACCTTGATTACCTGAAACCTGAAAATTGTCCGGCTAAGCAAGCTATCAGGTAGGCATGCGTTCTAAGTACATACTAACACTACTCAATCGTCCACCTTTCCTTAGTCAGAAAATACGTGACGTCTGGTGGCCCTGGGATCTTACTCTATATTTTACAATGGCAGTTTCCGAAGACTTTTAGCACCAACTTTTGTAAATGTGACAATTTCAAAACGTACAAAAAAATTGAGAATTAACTTTTTTGGCAAGCGTCTATGTATATTATATCGATTCAAACACCCAACATATAGGGAATTTATAAAAATAAATAAATTTAATTCCGATCAATAGTACTAATTTTTTAATTACAATCGAGTATTAATGGTTCTAGAGGTTGCACGTCGTCTGGTAGAAGCCTCTCGTGACAAGAGAGCTGGGGCTTTTCTCGCTCAGAGAATCAGCATTGCTATTCAACGTGGCAATGCTGCCAGCCTTCTTGGCACGATCCCGAGAGACACCGACTTGGGTCAAATTGTCTACCTTTAATTAGTTTTAAGTACTGTTCCTTGTATATATAGTTAAGTTTTTATTGAATAAATTTAATTGTTCTTTAAAACTTAGGTCACGTAGTATACAAAGGTTCTGCGTATAATCTAGTTGGCACGGAAATGTTGCTTGGAGCTATTTGCGGCTCTCTTGCGATGAGAAAGGCTGAACGAGCTCGTCTCTTAGCTGAAAAGAATAAAAAACTGTAACAATACAATATAATAAGGTCGAATTGAGGCTACCTGTTCAGAGCCTTCTTGTCGCGACACTTATGACCTCTGAGTGCCTAGTGCGAGTTTTCTTAAAATCGCCGTCACAAGTCACCGTATTGACGTAACATCTGTGGGCCGACAGATGTCGCCGTTTCGATCTCATACAAATCTGCGTTTACGTCGTCGTGGTGACTTGTGACGGCGGCAATGAAAATTGGCTCTCTGGCTTGCCTTCAAACACGGTCAGAGTGGAGGACGTAGAATTTTGGCCGAGGGCTTCGGTTGGTGTAAAATATAAATTTGAGAATTTATTTGGTTCTTACATCTTATTTATTTTTGAAGTCGATAGCTTTGTATTGCATAGCAGGCAACTGCTCAAACCCGAAGACCACCACAACATTTATTGTTAAATATCTAAAATTATGATAAATAGTCTCTCTTTGAATTATATATTCATGAATAGTATTCAATTGATGTCATGATTTTTTTATTTTTCATCTACAGATGTGAAAAAAGTTAAATATCGCTATTGTATTGTTGTTTCCGTGGTTGTCCAATCATTATTCATAGGCATTGACGTCAACGCTTCCTTTAACCTTTAACCAAATAGGTGATTAATTTTTCACTAGCATAATGATTATCTTACAAATAAATTAAATTAAATTAAATTTAATACAGATAAATAAAATTTAAGTGTCTGTTTGTAATTCCAAAATAGCAGCTTTTCACTAAATGCATATGAAAGTATACACGCTACTGACATAGAAAATACAATTAATTTTTTTCTCTGTCTGACTGTTTGTTCCGGGTAATCTCCGAAACGGCTGAACAGATTTTAAGGGGAATGTTACTGACAGGTAGCTAGCAAGGACTAACTAAGGTTACCTTTAATTAAAGTGAGTGAAAGTATTTAAACACGGATAGGTAACTTATCTTTTAATTTAAGACTTGCAGCTATTTTGGTTTTTGTTGGGTTCAAAAGTTATGTGGAGATTATCAAAAAGATAGAATCAATAAGTAACGGTAAGTATAGTATTGTTGGTATATAATATACCTAGTTCCAATAGCAACATAATACCAAACCATTAGGTTAAAATTTTAACTATGAATAATTCTTGTGAATGTTTCTGAATCAGTCGAACCTATTGCTCAAAATAGAAGATAACATACCCGAACGAAGTCGCGGATAAAAGCTAGGATTTAATATAATGAGGTTTTAGAGTCAAGATTGTCATTTAAGTGTAGGTTTATGTTCATTATAACTCGTCATTATGATACAGGTGTTGAAATCATTACTATGACCAAGACGTGGTGACCTTCAGGGTTTGAGCGGTCGCCTGCTACGCAAGCGACGCAAGTTCGAATCCCAGCGGGGCCTGTACCAATGAGTTTTTCTAAAAACTTTTGTGCAGTGATTTCACACCACGTGCTTTACGGTGCAGGAAAACATCGTGAGGAAACCTGCATATGTCTAAGAAGTAATTCAAAGACGTATGTATAGTGCCTGAGACAGCGATGGACGCACCCTCTGTCACAACACCTCTGCTTAACCCTTCTAGAATGGCGTCAGCATATATATCTATACATCTTCTATACAGATAAATAAAATTTAAATGTCTTTTTTTAATTCCAAAAAAACAGATTTTGATTAAATGCATTTATGAAAGTGTACACGCTACTGACACTGAAAAACGAAGTTTCATTTTTTTTCTCTGTCTGTCTGTCTGTCTGTCTGTTTGTTCCGGGTAATCTCTGAAACGGCTGGACCGATTTTAACGGGACTTTCTCTGGTAGGTAGCCGATGTTTCAGGAGTAACATAGGCTACTTTTATTTATAAAAAATATTAGGATTCCGTGACATTTAACAGGAAACTAAATTTAAAATATCTGCTGGTTTTTATAAACTTACCACTGGAATGCATGCAGCATAATACAAGGGTTGATATCAAAGCAGCCAAGGGCAAGATCCCAGCCAAAGCCAGCAATGCATGTTGCGTTGGCGAATGTTTCGTTCTTGTGACACCGCAGTTTGTGATATTGTGGACATTGAAGGTCTCTAAGATTTGTTGGAATTCGGTGCCGAGAGCTCGAATTGTAGCCTTCATTGCTTTCGGTGTAAGAGCTTCACCTGATTCAGTGTTGCGGAATTGGAAGCATGGCCTGTCGGAAACGTAGAAGATTTGTTTAGTACTTAGGACCGAATATTTATCTGTACAGATAAATAAAATTAAAGTGTCTGTTTGTAATTCCAAAATAACAGCTGTTCACTAAATGCATGTGAAAGTATACACGGTACTGATACTAAAAAACCAAGTTTTAAAATTTTTCTCTATCTGTCTGTCTGTCTGTCTGTGTGTTTGTTTCGGGTAATCTCCGAAACGGCTGGACCTAACGGGACTTAACGGGACTTTCACTGGCAGGTAGCTGATATATCAAGCTGAAATATCAAGGAGTAACTTTGGCTAATTTTATTTATACAAAATATTAGGGTTCCGCGAAATGAAGCATGAAATTAAATCTACGCGGGTGAAACCGCGGGGCACAGCTAGTATAAATTAAATAAACATCAAAAACTATTGGTTTGGAAAATAATTAAAGTGTTGTTACGATAATCAGCCCAAGCATCGTTTGTAAAATCACAACAATAAAATAACTTATTAAATGATTGGAAAAAATACGAACACAGGGAATATTTTCCATATATTATTATATAGAGGAGCTCGTGGCACAGTTGCTATTGCGCATATCATTCGATCAGCGAAGTTAAGCAACCATACGCCTAGCCAGTAGTTGGATGGGTGACCGCCCGAGTTCCCTCCGTGCCTCGGAGAGCACGTTAAGCCGTCGGTCCCGGTTGCCAATTTAACATCTTTGGCAATCGTTACAGGTCAGTCGGAGGCCTAAAAATAATCTGACAACTGGTTTAACCCAGATCACAGATTTTCCTCCTAAATGGGGTTGCGAAGGTCAGATGGCAGTCGCTTCGTATAAAAATCAGATGATCAGCCACATCGGGTTGAATCAAGTGCCGACCCCAAAAATGTATGGGAAAAAGGCCAGGTAAATGAAAAATGATGATTATTCCTTATCATTTGAAAAATGACCGTATGGTTCATACCAAAAATCTTAAAAACGTACCTAATAAGTTTTTATATGTAGTTGTGAACAATATAAAAGTTATTATTTCAATCACGTTTTTTGTACCAAATTTTATTGATTTATTAAATAATTTCAAAAAAATACTTATTCACATAATACATACCCTGGATTGGCATAGAAAGCAGTATAAGAGTCGTGTAACTGCATTCGTAAGCCCTTTTGCGCAATCGCCGCTGTCATTCGATCCCTGAGGTCATTGTACTTTGCCCTCGTACCACCAGGCATTACAAGACGTAGAAGGTCACGTTCTCTCACTACTACTACCTGTTTGATTAGAAATGCTTCGTTTAACATCACTAGCCCTCCGCTTCGATAAAGACTACTTTTATTCGATCTTAAATTCCATCCTGTTTATTTAGAAAATGAAGTTTCGAAGATTACCTTGTACATACAAATTTAATGCTATACCGCCTTATAGCTATATCTTCTATATGGATAAATAAAATTTAAGTGTTTGTTTATAATTCCAAAATAACAGCTTTTCACTACATGCATACGAGAGTATGCTTAATATGCATATGAGAAAGCTTATGATGACAGTCCCTATTATATTATTGTAACCATAGACGTGATCCTTCCATCCCTTTATGATCAAATGCTTACGCAGTAAAACGACTTTGAAGAATTACGTCTACACCGTTATAAAACTAAGTGTTATAAATGTAAGTCACAGGTGATTCACATACTTATCCAACACCAGATCGATATAAAAGTGAATGATAAATCATGACAGTGGATAAAAAATTTTGCTTTATGAATAAAACACAGCGAAATTGCGTTACCTGTATTCGGTAATACTAGTCATCTTTAAGTACTTACTTCCAACAAAATATTGCTGAAACGTTCGCTGTCTTGAGAGTTATTTGCTTGGATCACCAATCTGTTGACAAAATACTTTACATTAAAGCGTGTAAACGGTCTATTGGCGTAACAATCAACAAGTTAAAAGCAAAACAAATAAATACTTCATGTAACTAAGGGATTTCCGAAGCGTAATGTTGTTTGACGTCTGTGTTTGTCAAAAGTAAACTCGATATAAACGTACGCACGTTGTATGACTGCTTGATATTTGGATTAATGACATTTTTTTTCTGTATTTTATCTTAGAATATATTTCGTTGTGTTTTAACTGTATTAAAAGCCATAATAAAAATAAAAGGTATCTCAAGATTTTAGCGCATGGATGAGCTGCCTTTTACCTATTTTGATAAATTACTTTTCATTGTTAATACTACCCATTGGTATTTAAATGCTAACAAAATGCACGAATCTAAATTTAGAAGCAATTTGTTTTTGTGGGTATGTAAAAACCAAGAACGCTATCATAGCCTTTTAACTTAAGCTGTTAAATATGTTTATGATATGTTATTGAGTATTGTAAATTCTGGTTAATTTGCTGTGCACACAGTTATATATATAATTGCCTATAAAGTAGATATTATGATACTATTGATCATACCTGAATATTCCATCAACATAGTGTATTAAGTTCTTCATAATCTTCAAATCACCAGTGACGTTATCCAGAACAATAACATCAGTTAGATTGCTAACAGACTTGGATTTTATTGGTGATACGAAACTCATATTAACAATTTTATATTCAATTGGTAGAGCGTCTGGATCTTTGTCTATAGCTTTTACTGTAGCGATTATTGTATCAATGGGAACATTCAGTCTCACCCCAACTGTCATATTAGCACTGGAAAATTCTGGTAAATGATCATCTATATCATTCACTTTTACAAGCACTTGAACTTCTGAAGGATCCTGTAACAGAGCCATGTTTTGAATATAATATAATAGGACTTATATAATCTTAAGCATTCGAATTATTACATTCTAATAAAAACTAGATAAGTATTGTTTAGAATTTAAAAGTTTACGTATTACGATGTACTTACCAATCTATTATAAGCTTTACTGAGCCTCGGATGAGTTCCGTATTTGAAACATTTCACAGTCAATAATACTTTAGAAATCATCTCTCTATCGAGTCTTGCAGCAGCTACTATCAATAATTTGCTGTCATTAGTTCGCTGCATTTTGACTAGTCCGAAATCATTGCCGGCTATGGATTGGAGAGAAAATTATTTAAAACAACCGCCAGGTATAATTATAATACTTGATTGATTCGATATGTTGCTAAATGTAACTTTAGACATATCAGTTGTGTTTGGTGCGCTAACCGAAAAAACAAGGGAAGGAATATTCCGTCGAAGTCGAAGGAATTCGACGCATGAGGTGTGATCACGAGTAGCTCAGTTGGCAGAGGTCGTAAGTTCACATCCCGCGCCGTGTTATATTTCTCCTAACCATTTTTACAAATTTGGAAGGTATTATTTTGCAGTATAATCAGGTATTTCTGGCGTAAACATTATTGGAAGAATAATCAATTACTTACCAGTTATAGCATAATCTACTGCTGCGTTTTCATCTATATCTTCATCGATAGCTTCTAACTCTCCTATGACAGTTCCAACGGGAACTTCCTCATTCACTGTCATTAGTACTGGCGGATCATCCTGACAAATTCAATACTATATAAGTGAAGAAACATTGGTATCAATGATATTAAGAGCCAATTTAGCAACCTATTTTAGAAGTCTACCTATACTATTACCGATAAGTGGTAAATTTCTCGACATTCATAAGTGCCTTACCATGGCTTAAACTGCATAAATCATTTTCATTTTTATTCAATAAAATGTATTACATCTGGAAAGCCTTTAGTAGCTGTCCTTAATCTAGTAAGATACGAACATTTAGAAATCAGTGGTATCAATTGTAATCCTGTATACTGTATTTCTATTCTGTGTCCTTCTGACGATTTGAAAGTACTTTGAAAAATGTGAAATAAAATAAAGATATTTTGTTTTTAGAAAATTTCTTGTCGTAATCATCTGTAATCAACATACCAAATTCCTTGCAAAATGAGGTTTATGATCATCAACATCAGCCACATTAACAGTTACAATTCTAGTGCTCTGTTGTGGTGGTTGTCCTCTATCTGTCACCTGTAGTACAAGTGTGTACGATGCTTTCTTTTCACGATCCAATGACTGGCGTGTCGTTATTAAACCTGAGCGAGAATCTGGAAGACGAAAAAAAACATTACATGGGTAGCTAATAAGAATGAATATGCTCACGTCATCCCAGAAGGGTCCCCGAAGGGATAAGAAGCAAGAACACCCACATTTCACCGAATATGATTAAGTGCCAACGTGACAGAGGGTGAGTAAATCGACGTCTCAGGCACTATACGTCTTTGAATTACTTCTCATCATGTTTTCCTTCACCATAAAGCACGTGGTGTGAAATCACTGTACAAGATTTTAGAAAAACTCATTGGTATAGGCCCCGCTGGGATTCGAACTTGCGTGGCTTGCGTAGCAGGCGATTGCTCTAACCCCAAGACCACCACGGCTCTATCGACAACTACCATTTATTTGCAGTATTTCCCTTCACAATATGGGAACTACAGCTTTGTTTAACATTGAAGCTTCATATTAAAGAACTTGTCAAAATAAAAATAGCATACGTGATATCAACACAAGACGGCCTTGTAATTTAATGTTTGAGTTTTTTTCTACCATTACGTTCAAGCAAGTAAATATTGATCTCAATAGTAAATACCTGCCTTGCAAAAACAAACATACTGCGATGAATTCTAATGAAGGTATTTGTTGAACATATTTATACATCTAAACCCTTGGATTACAATTCCTACCTGTTGAAAGCTCAGTAATAGTTTTTAACACACGTCATTCTACTTCATTATCTCCTAGCGTACGAAAATATCTAATTTCTCTACCCGAAAAAAACTTGTTTGAAGTTGTATAGTGTGATATTGGAAGTAGGTCATTTTATTATGTAGTATGTCAATAAAAATTGTTACAGCATTATAACAATATTTGAAAGTATTACCTATAGCAAATATTTTGGCGTCAGCATTGCTCTGTTGTATGGAGTAGAACAGCTGGCCTGAAGGCTGCGTGGGGTCGTCGGGATCACTAGCTACCACTTGGAACACTGGTGATCCGATTGTTGCATTCTGTTTGATAAAATATAGCTTACTAGTTAAGTACAATCGTAGTCCTATGAATTTGAGGTTTCATTGAATGTAACAGACATAGCAAAATGGTTAGGTGGTATAGAGCAGACAAGTCATAGCACTAGTTCCTAACTACTACTCCCTGAAACAAACGACTTTCTAGCAAGGAGTTAGCAGAGTCTTGCTGTAAGCACCACATATCGACGACCAGGTGCTGCCAATTACCTAGGGACAGCTTTTCCCAGTTATCGGTCGCTGTCTGAGGATAAGACAATTTTAATTTCACAAACCTCACTGACAGCTAACATTTCTCCAACTGCAGGTCTAATAAATCTTGGCACACCATCATTGGCACTAACATCTCCAATGTAAAGGGAGAGGGATGCATCTCCAGTATGACCACCACCATCGGTAGCCCCAATTAGTAGTCTGTAGGGGTCAGTCCGACCGCGGCCTGTTAAATCCTTGCGAGTTCTTACTTCACCGGTTATTGAGTCTATCGAAAAAAGACCTGAAAAAGTCCACTGGTTTGGTTCTAATCTTTTTTTATGAGGGTTGCTTTCTGTGATATAAGAGTGATAACTATAGTAATTGAATACTTACCATTTGCATCACCTTCGTCCATGAAATCATATTTAATTTCTCCTCCAAGTCCTTCATCAGGATCGGTAGCAGTAATGTTGATTACACTTATTCCAATTGGTACATTTTCAGGGACAACAGCTAAAATATAAAAATAATTATTTTATTTATATTAATGCCATAAAATGATAGCCATAAAGAATATCCACAAATTCACCTGTATAAACATTTTTCTCGAAAGCTGGTGTGTTATCATCAACATCCAAAACGTCTACAAAAATGGTAGCTGTAGCTTTGAGTCTATCTGCACCGCCTTTTGGCGTATCAGCTGCTTCTACTTCTAACCGAAGAACAGATTGGCGCTCTCTATCTAACGTTTTATTTTTGGCAACCTGCAATAACAGTACGATTGTTCCAGTTATATTGAATAAAATGTAAAAATGTTACCACGTATAAAATTACCTGTATCACGCCAGTCACATTATCAATGGAAAACAAGTCTGAATTTTCCCCTCTCAAAGTGTATCGTATGTCTGAATATCCAACAATTTTGTCTTCATCAGTTAATACAGCATCAGCATCGTTTGCCTTTATTGCTACTATTTGCTCTGGATATTTGACTGATTCTAATACACTAACTTTATAAAGCTGGAAACAAGTTACATGATGTATATTAAAAATGTTATCGATACAATAATATTTCATTAAGAGTGTATTAACTCTTACTTCTTTCTCGAAAATAGGTGGATTATCATTCAAATTCATAATTTCAATGATTATTTTAGCCATACTATTTTTACTGCCATCGTTACTGGTAGCTTGTACAGTTAGAGTCAAATTAGGGTTAGTTAGCTGCTCATAATCTAAATGTTTCGTTAATACCACTTGACCACTCTGCGGATTCACTTGTAACAAATCCGTGTCTGAATTAACAACTTTGAAATTTGACACCAAATGGCCCGAAATGGGATCTTCTGCAGTCAAAACTACAACGGTACTCCCGATTGGCTGTTCTTCTTTTATTTTGTGATATATTATTGGGTTGGTACTAGTCCACCCAACGTTTGTGAACTGCGGATTTTTATTAGCATACGGCTGTATGTAAATTGTATGTTCTATGACTGCAAATTGATTTTCTTTATCGATTTCACCATTGACATCGATAACTTTTATAGTTAGTATGACGATCGATGCTTGACTATAGTCCAATGTTCCGTTGACGAATATTTCACCACTATCTTCATTAATTCGGAAGATATTTCTATATTGGTAGGGTGCATTGGGTTTTAACTGAACTCCTGCTCTGGACAGAGCTTTGATTGGTTCTATAATACTATATTTTAGTTTTGAATTAACATCAGTATCGTATGCCATCATTTTTGTTACTAAATCCCCAATCTTTGTTTTCTCAGAAATGTATGTAGTTGAGTCACTCATGTTAAATTTTGGCGCCTTATCGTTAACATCTTGAATTGTAACGAAGACGGTTGTAGTTGCAGTTTCTGGTATAGGCACTCCGCTATCAACAGCAGATACAATAATTTCATATTTATCAGCATTTACATCACGATCTAGATTTGCGTCATTTGATACTGTTATAAGACCAGTCCTGAAACAATATTACAATGTGATGATAAGGTTAAAAATACAATTAAACTCATACAAATAAGTATTGCATACTTCTCGTTTATAACAAAGTTATCTTTTGATCCTGATACGATGTGATAAGTCAAAAGATCATCCAAGCCATCAGGATCATTAGCAATAACCATTGTAACATTCTGTCCTGGCTTGGCATCCTCTCTTATACTTGCTTTGTAGTTCATAGGATTTAAATCAAAAGTGAAGTCCTCGTTTGTTTCAGGTACTCTTTGAGAGACAGTGTACTTGTAGTGATGGTAGTTTCCTTTAAATGTGGGCCTCTGGTTTCCTGGTACTCCAACTCGAATGTAAACACGGGTTTCATTGTGAAGTGGTGGTATACCTTAAATATAAACAAGTCTGTATAAGCTCTTATCTGTGACGTTGTATGATATATCTTATATAGGTGTAAATTTTCTAGTTTATATCAATTGTGTTAATATCCTTAAGTTCTGAATGAAACTTCAACATATTTTGTCAGGTCAACTTAGTTGTGAACTCCTTATTAGGTCGTACACAATAACATACCGTAATCAGTGGCTCTTATAACCAATTCGTATTGGCCTCGAGGTGTGTCCATGGTTTCAACTTTGTCGACAATATTTATTTCGCCAGTGTCCTCATCTACGCTGAAAACGTTGCCTTTATGACTGATGCTATTATCGGATTCAAGAGAATATTTTATACGACCATTTCCTTGTGTCGGACCATCAGCATCAATAGCCTGAAAATTAAACGTGAAATCAGTTTCACTATAACTTTAAAAAATAATTGTTTCGTTTAATTGTATTTTGTATGGAATTAATATAATATGATAGTAAAATACGAACCCGTACTACCAGTTGTGGCTCAAAGCTAGAAGCTCCATCTCGTATAGTTCTACTATATTCTGATGCCTCAAACATCGGAGTATTATCGTTTACGTCCAATACTTCAACGAAAATACTAGTAGTTGTGCTTTTTCCTCCTCCATCTTTGGCAAACATAGTCAAACTGTAACTTTTTTGCTTTTCATAGTCTAGCATCTGTGCTACATATAAATCACCTGTATTTTTATCAGTCTTAAACATATTGGATCCGAATCCAGATAAACTATATTCAATTTCTCCGAATATACCATAATCTCTGTCTATTGCTTGCACGTCACCAATCTTAGTATTAATAGTAGCATTCTCTAATACGTTGAATTTGTAGCTATTTTCATCAAATATAGGAGAATTATCATTCATATCTAGTAATTTAATATTCACTCTTGCTGAAGATAGTTCTTGGCCATTGTACGAAGTAACAATATCAAAACTAAACAGTCTTTGCTCGTCTTCATCCACATCGTAGTCCAATTTAGATGAATCCTTTACTTTTATGCTAATAGGAGTTCTTCCTTCTCCATGGTTGGTACTTAGCGAAAACACGTCTTCAGAATTGAAGACATTTCGTAAGCCCAGATCGTATTTGCTATTTTGACCAACATCATCGTCTTCAACGTAAATTGATAGACCAGGAATAGGGCTTCCATTTTCAATATTTTCTGGTATTGATATATCATACACTTCTTTGTTAAACTTTGGCACGTGATCATCTACGTCTGTTACGATTATTGTGATTGGTGTGACGGTGTAATCAGATGGCAGTTCATTATTTATTAGTTCAGTAGCCTGAAAAGATAACAGAAAATTACTTAAAGTATTCTTTGAGCTAATCAGTATAATATTCGTAAAATATTTAAATGGTTAAGCATTTCTTTTAGAATATAGGTTTTAAGTAGGTACCTTAATGAAAAACGTATAGACTCCTCCACTTTGCATCACAGCATCACCTTCCCTGTCTATCGGTATATCGGTGGTAACCAAGGTGGCACGCCCTAAAGGTCTGTCTGGTAATAGAGTGAAGTACTGCTCTGTATCGCCTTCAAGTGTTAACAGCACTGGTCTTGGATTTGCAGTGTCACCATCTTTTGCAATGATGTCCATTATACTGGTATTCTGTAAAATATTACGACAAGTACATTCAATTAATATTTCCTTAAAATTACTAATATTATAAGTAGTCTTCTGGATTAATCGCGAAAATTATTCTATTTCAAAATCATCCACGACTTTTATCATAGTCAGACATGAAATGATCCTTTTGATTTCAGAACAACTTACAGGTAGTGTATTTTCGGGAACAGTGCCGGAGTAAGGAGCATTTACAAACGCAGGAGGTTGGTCCTGGACATCCCATACTGACACTGCTACGCTAGCAAGTGCTCGTAACGGCTTTTCGGAGCTATCACTGGCTTCCAAACTTATAACGTAGGCTGATCTGCTCTCGAAATCTAAGGGCCGTTTGAGGAAGAGCCGTACATGATACTCGTTTGTTGATACCTGAAATCATGGGAAATTGTATGATTAAGTTTTTTAAGGCAATTAGACTTCGGAAAAGGAGTAACAGAGAACCCAGCTAAGCGTCTTGTAAATTTTATCCAATAACTTAAATTTAAAATAATGTAATATCAAAAATAAAGTTGGTATAAGTACACAAAATATTGACAAATAATGTTTGGTAGATTTAAGCAATTTGAATGAAAATAAAAACAATACCAAATAAGCCACAAAATTAGGTTGGCCAATATGCTGACAGCCAACGAAAATACCAAATGAAAATTAGAACAAATATGAATCATCTTGACCGGACTCACACGTCATAACAATATAATGCCTGCTTTGAAATTCAAATACTTTCTACGAATGCCTTGCAGTATGTCTCAAGATTCTATACGATTATGCTTTATTTGTTTTAAAAGCTCATATTCATTTGGATAGTTTTGCAACACCAATGGAATCACTAGATAACACAATAAATTTTTCTTTGAATATTTTAAAGATTTACTACCAAACCAGATATATCCTCTTCGAGTTCCCAAGCAGGTGTTAAGCTATTTTGGACGTGATAGATGGTTAGCTTGCCACAAGGTTTCAGAGGCAGGATGGCTTGTACGTAAACTTCATGTAGTCTACCACGTAAGTGTTATGTGATAAGAAAGAAATAAATAGGAAGAACCAACCATATCAGTAAGTACTCTGAAAGTAGAGCACGCTTCAGCATCGCTCCCTTTTTCTTTGGTAGAGCATACTACGCGAATTTCAGCATTAGCTCCTTCGTCTAAATCCGTTACTATTATCTTTGGATTCATCTGAAATGGTGAAATTATAATGGCATGAATAAAGTTATGCTTTTTATAAGACAGACAAAGTTGCACAAATAGTTTTTTCTGCAAATGGCTTTGCTTGCAAGGTATATATAGGTGTCTAGTTTACTATATCTAGACTTAAAATTTACACTATATATCGGTTAAAATATATCGAAAAAGTATTTTGATTGTTAGTTTGTACAAAGTTCATAGTATTATTTGCAAAGAAAAGGACATAGATACATTTTGTAGAAGAATTATTATTTAGTTCCTTATTTATGTTTACTCTTAATCAATTTGAAGTTTCGGTAGTTTGATATTTACCTCAATTTCTTCTCCAACAAGACTTGCTTCACTAATGTTAACACTATAAGGTCTGTTATGGAAGACAGGCGGGTTATCATTGACGTCCTTGACTGGAATAACTCTTCGTAGGGACACTGTGTTAGGTTCTGTATTCTCTATTCCTTCATCTGTAATCAAATTATATTCATATTATTCATCAGTTTAACGTATTTCTAAAAGGAAAGCATAAAATCTAGTCTCAAAGATTTTATATAAACGGTTTCGGTATATTTGATACCATCTAATTTAAGGTTTTATTTTAAAGATTTGCTACTAAGCTGCTAAACAGCTCAGTATTCAAAATAATGATTTGATTTGCTTTAATTAGACTTTTTACAAAGTACTTTCATATCTTCAGAACAACAAATACATTAGTACAGGTTTAAACATTCCCAGCCGGGTTTGGAAGACTATTACTATTGAGAAGAAAATCTTTTACAGTTGGTGTTTTCGGTATAACCTAATCAGAAAGAGTTGGTAACTTTACCAGTTATACTGATGATAACTTCTAGAGACTCTTGTTCTTCTCGGTCTAGAGTTTTGGCAAGAGTGACGACCCCTGTTTGGGAATCCACAGTGAAGTACTGGCCAGATATTGAATATCTTAAAAGACCATTTTCTGGATCAATTCCTGAAATAAAAAGAAGATTTGTAAACATCATGTTAACCGATTCATTTGTAAAGTCCTGCAGTTGCTGGTTGATACCAGATTCTTCGAGTTAAATCGTTATCGGTCTGAACCAATGATTGTTTTTTTTTCAAATTTGACCGAAGAGCTGGCAGCTACCTCGGAATAAGAATTAGTCTAGCCATTCAAAGGGGGAATGCTGTCAGTATCTTCGGATCCTTGCCAACAAGTACTCCTTTAATAAAATATTTTAATTATTAGATATTTTAAATGTTTTTAGTAATTACCAATTTTTTCAAAACTCATATGTACAGTCATTTGCTACACCGTGACATTAAAGGCGAAGGGGACTTGCATCTGTCTGAGATTTAAAGTTAATTTGTTGTACCCGAGCGACGAAAAAATTTACCATTTTGTCACAAATTTTTTTTCTGTATAGAGTATATACTGGAACTCTTGTCTGCCTGTGTGAGTAACACAAACACTAGCACAAAATAGCCGCAGTTCAAAATAAGTGCAAACTAGTTGAGCTGCGAATGTGAGTACCTAGTGTCGGTAAAGAGGTGTCCAAGGAAAAACTACCAAATTGATATTCTATGAGATCCGTTAAGATGTATGTGGGGATGCATAAATATAGCCAAAGCGAAAGAAGTGTGCTACGTCTTGTGGCATGAGGCAAGTAGTAGTCTCTGCCTAACTCTACGGGTTAATATATTATACATGTACTTGTGTTGATAGATACCTTTTAAATGGTACACAGGTGTCCCAACTACTGTGTTCTCTGGCAGCGTGAACTGTGACATGTCACCTATCTGAGGGACGAAGTGTGGTGCTCGGTTGATGGCTTGACTCGCGCATAGCTGTAGTAGGGCCAAGATCAGAGGAATTATTAATATAGGATTAGGGTCACTGAACACCGTCACTACCTTCCTTCGTTGAAATATTATTTCTGCCATCTGCAATGCAAAAAATAATAATTAAGTAAAATATATTCAATTCAAATTCAATATATCTTTATTTGACTGAAATGTTAACAAAGTACTTTCGTAAGGTTCGGAAGGTTGCTTTTACTGGGAAGAACCTGGCAAGAAACTCAGTAATTATTAGTGAATTAAGTGACTTAGTTCTCGATATAAATAATGGTAGCCGTATAAAATCATCGAATCTAAGTGCAGCTCTGCCCTAATGATCGTGATATTATGTACGGGTTGCAAAGTTAGTCACTTTTAGAAAATTAAGGGGGTTTTACGTGTAAACACCCCAAATAAAACGGCCTGCGGGCCATTGAGACCTAAACAATAACATACTACCTTCCAAGTGCAATGCCGTTTCATTTGGACCGCTCAGACGTAAAACCCATATCATATGCACTGAACATTGGTTACTGGATATTCAAATGACCAGGAAAAGTACTAATCTCACTTTGTTGTGTACTCAAAAAAAATCTGGGAAACCTTTTGACAAAGTTGCTATTGCGCATATCATTCGATCTGCGAAGTTAAGCAACCATACGCCTAGACAGTAGTTGGATGGGTGACCGCCCGAGTTCCCTCCGTGCCTCGGAGAGCACGTTAAGCCGTCGGTCCCGGTTGCCAATTTAACAACTTTGGCAATCGTTACAGGTCAGTTAGAGGCCTAAGAGAGTCTGACAACTGGTTTAACCCAGATTGCCGATTTTCCTCGAAAAAGGGGTTGCAAAGGTCAGATGGCAGTCGCTTCGTATAAAATTCAGGTGATCAGCCACATCGGGTTGAATCAAGTGCCGACCCCAAATACATGGGATTAAGGCCAGGGAGATGATGATACTTAATTTAGCTAAAAAATAAAGCGAATTTAATGTTAATCTGTGTGGTTTAGTAGTTACGTTAGTTTGTAATTAAGTACCTACCTAAGTAAAACGTCGCTTATGAACATGCAAGCTATTAAGTACCCAAATGAGGTTTTATTATTGTTAGTTGTACATCATTTATGTCACTCAGTGTTTATGTTATATCTGGGAGCTATACGTTGTGTCCCTAAAAGAAAAGTCCCATTTACTCTGTGGCCTTAATTATTTTTCATTTTCGTTGAGGCCTGATTAATTAAGCCACAGTTTAATATCTGGAGGCCTGCTATCAGTGGTTTAAGCAGAGCGTGTAAAGAACTTCTGAAAGTTTCATTTTAATACCGTAAAGTTAACCGTCAAAGCTAAGAGGTTCTTAATACGTGCTGCTTGAACGATCAAAGTTGGCCCCCAGATGTAGGTAAATTTTCACAAAATCGAAATTATTCAACCATGAAATGGTAATAATCCACTGATCAATCTGCATGTTAAAACAATCACTAGTTGCACAATATTAAGTAGACCAATGCTATGGGCAGTAGGCGCGTTGTGGTCGACGTCGAGTTTTAGAACAATTTCATTACATCACGTAGCTCTAAGATAGTTTTGTAATATCATCACAGCGTAGGAATTGGAGCGGTGCATGGTTTTACGCGGATTTGCGTACGCAAGCTTAAATTTATTGGGTTCAGTTTTTATTTAACTCTTTTGATATTTATTTATTTATTTATTTAAGGTTTGCCAACAGTTATGTTAAATAGAATTAGTCTAATGGTCTTCTGCTAATGTGTTAAACCTTTTACAGGCAAACACCGCATGATTATAGTGCGAGGATTCACAAAGATTGTACTTCCTAACGCTCATACTATATAATAAGAAAATTGCTAATAATGAAATAATGAAAAGAAGATATTTAAATTAACACTTCAGCCTATTTATTGTTTTGCATTAAGTACTGCTTAAGTATATTTAATCATGACATCACATAAAAAGGTTCTCGCCACTTTTATTATTATTGCACCCAAAAATGTTCATGCAAATTCTCAACTTTCAGTTTGATTAATCTTGTTTTTCAGAGCTATGGTTATTAATTATGATTATTACACTAAACTTATTTTTCTGAAACCCTTTTAATTTGGATTTACTAACAGACACTTCAATTTATTTATCTGTATAGATATCGTGTCCAAAATTACAAAGTTCTCCATCTGTAAGAGGTTCTTTTAGGTTTTTGTTTGGATCTTTGTTTTATAAGTGTGTCAATAATGTTGTAGGTATAATCATTAATTCAATCAATCACTAGTGTTCAGTAATACAAGCCTAGAACAATAAATACCTACATTTTACCTTATTGGTGTTTGAAGCGGTTAGCGTAGGTAACACCCAAGTTTAATGACCGGAAAAATAGGGACTCAAATTAACAAACAAACAGAAAACGGTGTGGTTTTAATTAGATTCTTTGAGTGTGCTACAAACGGCCGGTTATAAAATCACCGTTTATAAGTAGCGTGCAATTTATGCTGACTATAGGCTTTAGATCACGTTTCAAAACGTGTTTTACACCTTGTTACGATCAAATGCTATCTATACATACAGATAAATAAAATTTAAGTGTCTGTTTGTAATTTCAAAATTACAGCATTTCACTAAACGCATATGAAAGTATACATGCTACTGACACTAAAAAACCAAGTTTTAATTTTTTCTCTGTCTGCGGTCTGTCTGTCTGTCTGTCTGTCTGTCTGTTTGTTCCGGGTAATCTCTGAAACGGCTAGACCGATTTTAACGGGATTTTCACTGGCAGGTAGCTGATGTTTCAAGGAGTAACTTAGGTTACTTTTATTTATTATATATTATTAAAAATAATAGGGTTCCGCGACAATAAGGATGAAACCAAATCTACGCGGGGGAAACTGCGGGGCACAGCTAGTTTTTTATAAAATCAATTGACATGTTATGAACATAAGACCATTTTTGTGATGTCTTGTATGATGCATTCAGTAGTAAAGAGTAATTAACTGCAGTAATCTTATTTACGTCTAGACTAATTTGTGTTTTACAAAAAAACGTAGAAAAAGACCAGAAATCACACCAGGGGCTTACCATCATCGTTTTAAGCAGACATTATAAAGAACTTCTTAGTCTTACCGTTTCGTATTTACAAATATACATACATACAAATATACATAAATACAGCTCACGCTTGGATTTCTCGAAGGGGTAGGCAAAAGTGTTGTAATTACAACACTCACTTGTCACCGAAGATGATTCAGTGCCAACGTGACAGATGGTGTCTATCGCCGTCTCAGGCACTATACATACATCTTTTATTTACTTCTCAAATATGTAGGTTTCCTTACGATGTTTTCCTTCATCGTAAAGCACGTGGTGTGCAATCATGGCACATACGTTTTTAGAAAAACTCATCGGTAGGTACAGGCTCCGCTAAGATTCGAACATGCGTCACTTGCATAGCAGGCGATTGCTGAAACCCTACGGTCACCATATCTCTCATATTTTGACACCAAAATGACAAACCTATGAAATTAGTTAGATGTGCTATAATGATAATACCCTCCAGATCCAGTACCCCCAGTTCATCCCTTGAAGACGAGCAATGTAAAGAAGTATTGTGACTACCTCCATATCCGTGAAGCAGCAATGAGCGTGAAAAATTGTCATAAACACTTGCAAAAAATCATAATAAAAATGACCAAAAATCACAACTTTGCACCCCAAGACATTACCACAACGGGGTGGAAAGCGACCTTCATATTCGTGAAGCAGCTGACAGCAATGAGCGTGAGAAATTTTCATAATCACACTTGCAACAAATCATAACAAAAATTACCAAAAATCACACCTTTGCACCCCAAGGCATTACCACAACGGAGTGGAAAGCGTGGTGTGAAGCAATGTTACGTTGTATTGTGACGGCCTCCATGCTGCTGAGTCAGGTAACAATGGGCGTGAGAAATTGTGTTAATTGCTCGACTGGGCCTAGCTCACTTTTGTTCTAACGGAACTTCAGTTCCGATACTATTTGTAATTAGGAAGCTCTCAATAGCAACAAACAAATCAATATGCCAACGGATATTTATTGACGTGTTTAAGAAACTATCAAAAGCACAAGATGTTATACATACAGGCCTATTCAACATCTATGAAAGATGAATTAAACGGCATCAGTGGTTAGCATGGGATTAAGGCCAGGGAGATGATGACTAATATATAAAGCTGAAGACTCTGTTCGTTTATTTGGTTCTACGCGCTAATCTCCGGATCTAGTGGTTCGATTTGAAAAATTATAACATAGTTAGATAGCCCATTTATCGAGGAAGGCTTATAGGCTATATGTCATCACACTTAGACCAATCGCGGGTTAAATACTAATTCATTTTGGAGGACAAAGTGGCGGGCAGAAACTAGTGTATAGATGCAATGACAAATATTACAGATACACAGTTCAATTTATTTGATGTTTAGTTAGAGTTATCTTCTTCTATTCGTATGAATGAAGGCATTGAATAACACAGAACAGCACAGGGGCCTAACCATGATCTTATTGCAACGATACTTCAGTTGTGCGACAGTGACAGATGTATGCACGTCACATACATCTGTCTCATAAATGAGTGAAACTATCATGGCAATAAGAGCTCATGGTAAGGCCTCTGTTCCCAAAGAAGCTTCTCATTATGTCCAATACTTCTGCTAGTATCTTAACAGCACGTGGAAGTAGATTTCCGAAAGTAACAACCAGTATATCGGTCAAACGCGTGTCAGGCTCTCGTTACCGCATTGTTACGAGCACAATGCTGTGGATTCATTGTAACTAACAATAAGTAACAAGAAAAACTCTTGCTTTTAAAGTTTGTTAAACTACAAAAGTGGCAACGAACATCTTTGGCAATCGTTCCTGGGGCAAACTATGATTAAGCAGCGCATATTATGAACTTACTAGCTGTGCCCTGCGGTTTCACCCGCGTAGATTTAGTTTCATCCTTATTGTCGCGGAACCCTAATAATTTTAGGAAATCTAAAAGTAGTCTAAATGACTCCTTGAAACATCAGTGAAAGTCCCGTTAAAATCGGCCCAGCCGTTTCTGAGATTACCCGAAACAAACAGACAGACCGACAGACAGACGGACGGACAGACAGACAGAGAAAAAAATTAAAACTTGGTTTTTCAGTGCCTGTAGCGTGTATACTTTTATATGCATTTACTTAGTGAAAAGCTGTAATTTTGGAATTACAAACAGATACTTCAATTTTATTTATCTGTATGTATATTTATGTATGTATAGATGTATAGATTAGCTTTGACGACCCAATTTGTAGCACGAAGATGACATGTTGAGGTTTATTTTTACGCACTGCTTAAAATTATCATAGTTCGCTCCGAAGTCTAAGTCTGAGAACTAGTATAACCCAGGTCACAGATTTCTAAATATATAACTCAAAGGTCAAACACTGACTGTCATAGATAGTGATCTATCAACGCACAGCCCAAACCACTGGACGGATCGGGCTGAAATTTGGCATGCAGGTAGATGTTATGACGTAGGCATCCGCGAAGAAAGGATTTTGAAGTAATTCTACCCCCAAGGGGATAAAATAGGGGCTGAAAGTTTTTATGAAACTTTGTCAATTTTAAACCGATCGGGCTGAGATTTTGCATCCATAATTTATTTATAAAAAATATTAGGGTGCCGCGAAATTAAGCATGAAACTAGTTAGGTTATAATGATTTAGTTTCCTTGTTGTTGTTTTGTTTCCCTTTTTTGTACTTTTTTTTGTTTTTTTTATTCGAGTATGTAATTAGCGTACTTGGTTTTGACGTTATGATTACTTAAATAAATAAATGTATTACAATAAATTACGAACGTTGCGATTTACAAGGATTTGGCAAGCGGTTGGCAAAACGGCGTAAGCACTAAGAAAATAATAACCTAAATAAAATGAAAGTACTTTGTATAAAGTCTAATCGAATAAAGATATATTTGAGTTTGAGTTTTAAGTTTGAGTTTGAGTTTGAACCCTTCGAAGTTCCTCCTGGGCTTGAGTTTACAACAATACACTAACAGTTCCCAATGTGTCTGACTTTACTGGGAAAGCTGAATGACAGCAAAATGTTAGTCACAAATTCTTCTCGGAATTGGTTCCGAGTTTCCGTAGTTACAAGTTATACAAACACGTTTCACCGGTGAAATAACCGTTTTAAATCTATTCATCTACACATCTACACAGATAAATAAAATTGAAGTGTCTGTATGCAATTCCAAAATAACAGCTTTACACTAAATGCATATGAAAGTATACACGCTACTGACACTAAACAAACAAGTTTTAAAATTTATCTCTGTCTGTTTGTTCCGGATTATCTCCGAAACGGCTGGACCGATTTTAACGGGACTTTCACTGACGGATAGCTAATGTTACAAGGAGTAAGATAGGCTTTCAAAAAACATAAGGGTTCCGCGAGCAACCATGAAACTAAAATCTACGCGGGTGAAACCGCAGGGCACAGCTAGTCTATACTAATAGTAAAAAGAGGAAATATGTAGGTAAGTGTGTTTGTAACGAAAAGTACTGGACTGTTTTTAAAAATCTTTCACCATTTGAATGCTTATATTGTCACTGATTAATGTAGGCTATATTTTATCCCCTTGGTACCACGGGAACGGGAACTATGCGGGTGAAACCGCGTGACGTTCGGTAGTATATTATAAAACATATTTGGTTCGTTACTGACATAGATTTGGGAGTTATTGTACGAGTATATTTCTTTATATTGAATTACAATTAGATACAATAAATTAATATTTATGAACGAATGAATGCTTAAACGTCCCCGGAGGGGTAACCAGAGGTGTTACAACACCCATTTTCCACCTAAGAAGATTAGTTTTTGGTGATTTTTTGGTTGTGATGATAGAGTGCAAAGCCATCTCAGGCACTATACATAGGTCTTTGCAGATCTCAGACATATGCAGGTTTCTATTCCTTTATCGCTTGCGTATTTGATGAAAATGATTCTTTTCCGAAGGCAACTCCTTTACCTTGTTTCAACTCCTTTACCTTGGGCGTAAATTGAACTCTCACCTATCCAAATACTCTATTATCTTCTACTACTCAATTCTATTGTCTTCTTCTTTTTTAGGTCCGTGGTCATGGGGTCAGGACTCGTCCTCTGAATTGGCACCCTGTGCCGTTAAACTTTTGAGATTTCCACTCATCCCGTGATCTAAAGTACTAGGGCGTAAGGGGTTTAAAGAGGTAGCTTCAATGTTTTTGGACTATACGTACGTAAAATTTATACCAGGGGACGAATGGGTACCTTGAAATATATTAATAATTGATAATTCTCCTCCCGCAGGGCCAATGGGCAACCTATACCTTGTGGGGGCTGGTCATCTCACGCTACGCATTTAGATATAAGTAGGCTAGTAGACTTTTCTTTATGTTAATTTTTATCGACATTTGTGCATTGCAACGGTGTCCATGGGCTTACATTTCACAATTGATTTACTTTGTTTTTTATATTGTATAATATTTTTGAAAAGAGTAATTACTGAATTTCATGCCAGGTTCTTCTCAGTAAAAGCAACCTTCCTAGAATGTATAATCCAGTAAATTAATGTCATTCTGACGATTTGAAAGTACTTTGTAAAAAGTCTAATCGAATAAAGATGTGTTTGACTGATATGTTACTATTTCAATACACTCCTTAATGGGGTGGATAAGGCCTCAAAGGTTGGTTTTATAATATTTTCTATGAAATCAAGGTTATAATCATCTGTAAAGTAATCTGCTAAAATTTACGCTTATCCGTTTCAGTGGGTATTATTTAAAAGGCAGCAGACAGAACAAATTACTTACTTATTTAAAATATTAGTAAGGATTTCAGTGACAATGACATCAATAATTAAATTAAGATACGCTTTAAGCTTATTTCACAACTATCGACCTTCTAACTGTCACACGCAATGAAAGTAATATGTAAACATGCCTTTACCGTTACTTACGTCACACGGACTTACATTTAAATATTATATCCTTCGGTAATCCTTTCCTATAAAACTTTGGGCACAGGATTACACATTTTCGTTCATAAATATATATTTTTCCACAAATACACACATTTATATCACAACATTATTTTGTTCTGTGTAGTCACTTCGCTATGTTTCAAACTACTGTCAAAAACATGTAATACCGGTTCACGGTACTTGATTTGTCTTTGGCGCTGCTCTTTCTAACATCTTACCCAAATATGGTGAGAGCGAGTAAGACAGAAGTAGTTGGTTGAGTCTGTCGTCAACTCCCTGCAGATACAGCCTTTTTGCACAGGTAAAAGTAACGGGGTTTGTCTTGAGATGCGTGCGGTGAGATAGTCTGTATGAGGTCAGGGCTGTAAGAAAGAGACAGAAACGAATGGGTCACGTATTGTAAAGGGCAATTTGCGATAAGGTTAGTGGAATAAATTGTAGTTTAAAGTGTTTTTTTATTATATATTTTTTGCATCTTCTTTATTTACATGCATCAGATTGTAGGAAGTGCAATTTTATAGTTAGACTAGCTGTGCCCCGCGGTTTCACCCGCGTAGATTAGTTTCATCCTTATTGTCGCGGAACCCTAATATTTTTGATAAATAAAAGTAGCCTAAGTTACTCCTTGAAACATCAGCTACCTACCAGTGAAAGTCCCGTTAAAATCCGTCCAGCCGTTTCAGAGATTACCCGGAACAAACAGACAGACAGAGAAAAAATTTAAAACTTGGTTTTTCTGTGTCTGAAGCGTGTAACACTTTCATATGAATTTAGTGAAAAGCTGTAATTTTTTAATTACAAACAGACACTTCAACTTTATTTATCTGTATAGATATGTTATTTTTCTATACTTTACCCATCAAGATATATAGTATTATACTTTACACGCCAATCTATACAGATAAATAAAATTGAAGTGTCTATTTGTAATTCCAGAGTAAAAGCTTTTCACTAAATTCATATGAAAGTGTTACACGCTTCAGACACAGAAAAACCAAGTTTTAAATTTTTTCTCTGTCTGTCTGTTTGTTCCGGGTAATCTCTGAAACGGCTGGACCGATTTAAACGGGACTTTCACTGGCAGGTAGCTGATGTTTCAAGGAGTAACTTAGGCTTATAGTTATGAAAAATATTAGGGTTCCGCGACAATAAGGATGAAATCAAATAAACGCGGCTGAAACCGCAGGGCACAGCTAGTAGATATAGATAATAGATAATAAAAATAAAAGCAAAATCACGTAAATAAAAAGTCAATCGTAGTGCCATCTATCTCAGAAGCCTGGTACTTTTTGCTATAGAACATAAATATACGTTATTCTTGCCTTTCACTAGCTGCTACTTCCTCTATGATGGCGCTAGTGTCTGCAATAAACGATTCTTCCTACATAGATTTTACTTCTAGGCGCAGTATCCGTTGCTGACAAAAGTATATTGAACTAGCTTATATCATCATAAAAGCTACTTCTAAAATAAATTTTGTTATATCAAAGCTAATAGTTACCAAGACTATGCAAAATTTTATCCGCATTAAGATGTATCCAAATCTGTCCAGGCATTTGTTAACGAGTATCGGGCCATCTATGTAGCGAGTGGAGTTATATATAGTGACTAGCTGTGCCCCGCGGTTTCACCCGCGTAGATTTAGACCCTTATTGTCGCGGAACCCTAATATTTTTCATAAATAAAAGTAGCCTAAGTTACTCTTTGAAACATTAGCTACTTGCCAGTGAAAGTCCTGTTAAAATCGGTCCAGCCGTCTTCTAGATTACCCGGAACAAACAGAGAGACAGACAGAGAAAAAATTTAAAACTTGTTTTTTTTGCCAGTAGCGTGTATACTTTCATATGCATTTAGTGAAAAGCTGTTGTTTTGCAAAACAAAGAGACACTTCAATTTTATTTATCTGTATATAGATATAATTTACAAAACACTATTCTAAACTAATATATGAGGAGAAAATATGTGTGTAACTGTAATTGACAAATTTACATTGATTTCTTAAAGGGTTGTAGGTAGTGAGTTTCAGAGAGTAAAACAACAAATATTCGAATAATTTTACTAAATAAATCTACAAATAAATATTTATTTACAATTTCACACAAATACAGCATTGGAAGTGAAGCCTGTAAAGTATACAAAAGTAAAGTCGGTGGGCAAAATAAGAAAATGAAATATAAATTAATCTTCTCCACTGGTACGATTCCTTTTAATTTCGACATAAGTAGTGAGAGAACTCGATGGTCTAGATCCAGCAAAGGACATTTCGAGTCGTCTCTTTCTATCATCATCACTATTAACCAAATCAACTGGATAAATATTCATACTTCTATAATGACCGTTAATCTGTGGTTCGTATGCTTTAGTAGTAATTTCTTCTAGATCTGAATCTTCTGTATCTGAAGTCTCATCTAATTTCTTAAGCTTTACTATCAATGTGTCAGTTTCAAAATGTTCATCTTCAAATGTCTCCTTAAATACCCGTCTAGTCATTTCAGTTGTGACTTTATGTCTTCTCAAATCTTTATAGTGTCTCGGAACTTTTGCATCTTCAGCGCTGAATTTCAGTATTTCAGTTGGACTTGTAGGCCATGTAGCTTCCGTAGTCTCAAAGAAAGGTATCATTGTGGTCACTTTTGGTAGGTTTTCGACTGGCGTTTTTTCTACAGGTAGTATACCTGAACTACCATCGTGTAAATCTTCTAAAACTGAAGAGGATAGTTCAATAGGAGCTCTGGATGTAAATGGCAAACGTATGTTAGTAGTAGTATGTGTAGCTTCTGTAGATGTGACATCTTTAGTGCCACTTGTATTGTTTGATGAATTCATATTAACGTGAAGTATCATTCTTGTTGCCTCGCCAATATTATCATTTACACTTTTGTTTGACTCAAGTTGATCACCCTTGGTTGGTTCAAATAACAATCGAGGTCTTTTTTGCCTAATTATTGTTCTTCTCATAGGAATTATAGTTTTTCTTCTAAATTGTATTTTTGGACGTTTAGTCGTTAAATATATATTATCTATTGATGGTTTATTAGTGATTACATCAGGTTTCACTGTAGATTTAATAGGATATAAGTTCAACATAACACTAAATGATTTTGTATTAACATTGCTAGCGGCAGTAGTAGGTGCTACAGTAGTATACACTTCACTGGAACTTTTCAATAAATTAATTATTTGCCTGTCTGGTTGTAACTCACATTTATATCCCAAGCAATTGCTATTTAATTTATGACGTGGAATTGGTTTGAAAACTGGCATCTTTGAAGATGATTCATCAAATGAACTCGGTGTTGGAATCGGAGAGAACCGGAAGAAACTATCAGCTAACATATTTACATCTCCAGGACTAGATGGTTTGAAGTTAAATAACGGGTCTGATTGATGATTAGAATTTTTGTTGACTTCATTTGAATTTGGCTGTGATTCTAACCCTGGTGTGTTTGTCTCCAATCCATTACTTTTCTTGTCTACTATGGGTTCCGTGTAAACTCCACTAAAAGCATACTGCGTTGATCCTGGACTAGTGTGCAAATCACCCACTTTAGCATTTATAGTTGTTTCTAAGTACTTTACAATTTTTTGAATATTTTGTAATCTCTGGGCATTACGGTAACCTTCTATCCAACTCCTTGAACCGTAAGTTTTGCTAAAGGGTATAGGTTTCGGGCTTCTGTATTCGAAGATGAATGGTCGAGGGCTTGTTCTTCTTACTGCTGTTCTGTGTGGTGAGGGAGGTGTTGTAGTTGTGCGATTTATTTTAATTTTCTTTCTTATGATTGGCCTTGACATTTCTAAAATCGGATCAATATAATTCGACTCTTGTAATCCATTGACAAGTAGTGGCATTCGTTCGTAATAATCTTGGTCAAATCCAAAGTAACTTCGGTCGAGACGCTCGGCAATAGGGTTTCTACTATCAATTTCGTAGTAAGTTCTGTTACCATCTTTTTTATTTTGTACTACACTCCATTCAACGGCAATCGCGAATTCGAAGATAAGTAGAATAACCTGAAACAGATAATACTAATAAGAACTCGAGCAGTCACCCATCCAACTACTGGACTAGGCTGGGATTGTTTAACTTTGCTGATCAAATTATGGATATATACACAATAGCAACTGGGCGATATACCCCTTGATTAATAAAGATGATAAATATAATTTAATATTCATAAGCATACAATTTTGACAAATAAATGCCAACACTTTTTTTATTAACATACTTTATTCTCAAAAAGAAACATGTTACAAAGCAATTTTTCACTCAGCGGTATAATCAAATATATTATTGTTGATGTTTAAATCAAACTCGGGCGTATCATCATGTCGTCCGTCACTTCTGCGTATATCCAAATAGAGAGGCCTATGAACTGGCACCATTGATGTATATTTATTGAGACTTTGAATATCATACGGTTTTGGGTCTGATAGAAACTCATTGCCTTGATTCATTGAATTATTCTTTCTAGTAGGTTCTGCTTCCAGGAGTTCCTCATCTGGTATGATTTTGTCTACATCGTCATCTTGCAAAAATTTATCAACAGGTTCATATTCCGTGTTACCTTTGTCTTGATTCGACTGAGTTTTGGTTTTTGGTTTGACACCTTTTATATTTTCGTAAATATTTCTTGGTGGTATTGCAACATTTCCCTGTTGGCGAGTTGTATAAACTTCAGTGAGCATCTTCTTGAGACTCGTGTAACTTGAATTTCTATGTGGTCTGAGTGAAATATGTGCGTTTTTGGTAAATGATATAGGTGCACTTCGAATTACTGAATTAGGTGTATTGTCAGAGACCGGAGTAGGTGTATTCTGAGTATGTGAAATAGCTATTTTATCAGTAAGTGAAAGAGGTGCCTTCTGAGAACATAAAATTAGTGTATTGTGAGCAACTGGAATAGGTTTATTATGAGCGAGTATTTTGGGTGTATTGTAGGTTGTATTTTTCATCAGAGTGTTAGTTTCAGTTCCAATTAAATTCTTTCTAAGCTTCTTCAGAACTTTTGATTTTATCTTGTTTTTATCTAATCTACTTCTATCAGGTAAAATCATCCTCGTCTTTACCAATTGCATACTGTGAGCACCCAGTTTGTTTAATTCTTCTTGTAAAGAAGGTTTCATGGTAGTTTCTGTAACAGTATAATCTTCATCCTCTTCGAAATATGTTTCTATCAATGCTTTTTTAGCATAATAATGTTCATGATCACCTTCCCAAAATTTATATTTTTCAGTTGTAGTTTTTGATACGTGCTCTGCTTGTCTTGTAAGTGTCATTGGCATTGTTGTTGTTTTGAGACTATGTCCTTCAGAATCTGTTGCTGGTATTACTAACTCTGTAAACGGGGTCGGTTCGTCTTTCAAATTTGTGTCGTAATTAATATAACGCCCAAAATCCTTCTTATGTATACTGTTAACTAATGGGTACCCTTTTAAAACTTGTGGCTTACGTAGTTTTTGACTTGTAAGTGATCTTTGTAAGACAGGTATAATGTATTTTACGAAGAAATCATTGATATTAGGTTCCTTAAAGAGATCGGATGAATTTTTGGATTTTGTTATAAGTGTTGGTGGGTCAGTTGTTGGCGGAGAATTTTCTGTCGTAGTCGAAACGGTACTTGAACTTTTTATATGCTGCGATGGTTTTAAAGAATAAAATGTAAATGGCATTGGATCATCTTTATTACCATGTTCATGGTCTTCACAAGGGGTTCCACGTGACTTATGTTTGTCTGTAGTTAGTTGTTGAATCGATGTTACCATTTTCTTTAACAAGTAACTAAGGTTTTTTGGGCAATTACAATGTGAATCTTGTTTTGCAACGTCTTGTTTTGGGGTTTCATTTTTTTTAGCGTCATGTTTTGTCGCATTCAAATCTGAAGTATTTAAATGTTCCATTTTATTTGGCTTTTTTTCGTTTTTCTTCATCTCCATCTTCTTTCCAAGTTTATTTTTTTTCTTCAGTGGAGTAATTTGCGTCGTAGAAACAGGTATCTGCGAACTGAGTCTTGTCTTTTCGTTTAACATTTTATTGAAATTTTTGAAACTATTCTGATGTCCCCTGATCTGTCTTATTTTACTATAAAAATCTAAATTATTCGCCGGTCTTTTAGAAAAATGACCTACAGGTGATGTTTTATACTCAAGTGTGTACAACCGTGACATGGGCATTTTAGCCACGTTTCTATTAGTAAAAATATTTTTATCAACACTGTATTCGGTTGCGTCTCCTGTTTCATAGTTAGGACTAGAACTGCCATAGTCTTCTATGATTTTCTCCAAATATCTATTTTGATTTAGAGCTTTTAATATAATCGGTAGAAGTTTTAGCGTTGCTCTGTCAACATTAATCTTTGCTTTTGCAAATTTTGCATCCAATGCTTTGTTATCTGCACTATCATTGAGTAGAGTAAGCCAACTCGGTTTTAATGTGAGTGACTTGTCTATTTCATTCCCGTTAATACTGTATTCGTAAACCAGTAGAACACTCTGAAAATAGAAAAAAAATAAGGTTAGTTTTTAAATATGAATATTATTTCTTTGAAACAATTTTATGATAACTATGTAATATTTAAGATTGCATGATATAGGTATGATAAGATAACTAATAGCAGTATGTATATATACTTTCATAAAGTCTCATCATCATGAATTTAAGAGTAATGAGACTCTTGTCGGTGTAACCGATGCAACGCTTTCCACTTGTCTCTGTCCAGTGCCATCTCTTTGACCTCCTTATACGACATGACAGACACCTTTTCTTTCATAAAGTCTAGTTTAGCTAAATCGATTCAGCGGCTTACTGAGAGTTAGACGATTTAAAGAAAATGGAAACCCTGTTTGACGTCCAATTTTTTTTAAAAAAAAATTAATGTAAAAGTGCTGTCCGTCAGAACAGACAGCACTTTTACATTATTATTGCTAGTATAGACACTGACATTAATAATATAAACGTAAGTTATTTTAATGGAAAACAGTCAAGAACACTTAAGTTATGTTAATAGGAAAATTTAATGATCAGTTAGACTTACCTTATTATTAGCGAAGGCCAGAAGTAAAGCAATAATTATTTTGTTTTTATTACATATACATACATAAAAAACACATAGTTACATTGTTAAATGTCAATAACATGGAAGCGCTCAAGTATTTTTTTACATAAAAACCATAGGTAGGATTACTTTGTCTGCTGAATTTAATTATTAAATAAAGTTTACCGAGAAACCGTATTAATTGTTTTTTAATTACATGTTACAGTTTGTTGTTAGTTTTATGTAAAATAGCTGTGCCCCGCGGTTTCACCCGCGTAGATTTAGTTTCATCCTTATTGTCACGGCACCCAAATATGTTTAATAAATAAAAGTAGCCTAAGTTACTCCTTGAATCATCAGCTACCTACCAGTGAAAGTCCCATTAAAATCCGTCTAACCGTTTCAGAGATTACCCGGAACAAACAGACAGACAGACAGAGAAAATTTTTAAAACTTGGTTTTTTAGTGTCAGTAGCGTGTATACTTTCATATGCAATTAGTGAAAATCTGTAATTTTGGAATTACAAACAGACACTTCAATTTTATTTATCTGTATATAGATATTAACTCATTCGCCTGAGACTATTAAACACGGAAGAACATAATACGAAGATTTATAAAAAGAAGTATAGGTCATTGAAAGTTATATTATTGTGTAGAAGAACTGTCTGTAAGTATGTTGTAGGAGAGGAAATATAAATAAAGTGTTGGACAGTAAGTAAAAATTTTGCAAAATTCACGCAGCCAAATAACGAAAATGAAAAAGTAGTTTTGCGTTCCAGGAATTAGGTAGTCAAAAGTGTTATAAATATTTCGATTAAAAATCGATTTATATCCCGAATAGTGCAACTACCGTGTAATTTAGCATATTGAGAGCATTACACACTTTCTGCTTTCTTTAGATTTGAGTTGCTACTGCGCACGGTACCGTGAAGTCTCGCTTGTGATGAGGCGAACGTATGTGAGAGATTGTTCAGATTGTTTCTTGAAATATCCTCTTTAAGTCGTATTTGTGGGAATTCTTTGAAGTCTAATTAATGTTCATTATCAAAACTTAATGAGCCAATACAAATTGCACAAGACCGAAAAAAAAGACAGAAAAAATAGTCATCGTTTATTTGAAGTTTATTTATTTTTTTAAACACTCGCCCTCATATCAATGTCTATACTTCTACACTAATGTTATGTTAATGTAATAGAGGAAAGATTTGTATGTAAGTATGTTTGTAACGGATTGGCTCAAAAAGTATAGTACCGATTTAAAACATTCTTCACCATTTGAATGCTACATTATCACTGATTAATATAGGCTATATACGGGAGCGGGAACTACGTGGGTGAAACCACGTGACGTCCACTAATCTATACATCTATACAGATAAACTATACAGATAAATAAAATTGAAGTGTCTGTTTGTAATTCCAAAATAACAGCTTTTCACTAAATGCATATGAAAGTATACACGCTACTGACACTAAAAAATAAAGTTTTAAATTTTTCTCTGTCTGTCTGTCCGTCTGTCTGTATGTCTGTCTTTCTGTCTGTTTGTTCCGGGTAATCTCCGAAACGGCTGGACGGATTTTGACGGGACTTTCACTGGGAGGTAGCTGATGTTTCAAGGAGTAACTTAGGCTACTTTTATTTATTTAAAATATTAGGGTTCCGCGAGAATAAGGATGAAACTAAATCTACGCGGGTGAAACTGCGGGGCACAGCTAGTTACAAAATATGGCTTGACCAAATTAAAACTATTTCTTTCCCTTTCTAATCCGTATCCCAAAAAGAGATGGAACTAATTTTAAACCAAGGATTAAGATATCTTAAGCGATGTATTTGTAATAAGGAGGTCGGGGTCACTGCGTCATTGAAATGATTAAGTTATACCATTTCTTTATATTTAAAGCATTAAGTTACTAAATTAATTGTTCTAAGTAAATGCATTCACACTAATAATAGGAAACGAGTACGCTTGTGCCATCAAGTCTTGGAAATGTTTACAAAATACGCCACAAAAACAAATAACTATACAATTGTGTATACAAGTGTACGTGCGAATAGTATTCGTACGCATCACATCCTTCCTTTTACAAATAATTGAAATTTTGCAAAAATTTTGGTTGTTCGAATTACAAGTATTTTTGTAAACAAAGTATGTTTATGAACCTCACATTTGTTATGTTTATCAAATCACTTCCCTCTATAAGGGCGATGGCTGGCATTCTCGTCATACTTGTGAACAGGTGCTGCTTGTGGGGGCTGGTCATCTCAAGCTACGCATTTAGATATAAGTAGAACTACTTGATTTTTCATTATGTTAATTTTTATCGACATTTGTGCTTTGGAACTGTGTCCATGGGCTTACATTTCTCAAGTGATTTATTTTGTATTTTTAATATTGTATAATATTTTTTAAAAGAGTAATTACTGAGTTTCTTGCCAGGTTCTTCTCAGTAAAAGCAACCTTCCGAACATGGCGGTAGCATGTATAATCCTGTAAATTAATGTCATTCTGACGATTTGAAAGTACTTTGTATAAGTCTAATCGAATAAAGATATTTTTGACTTTTGACTTTTTTGACTAACCGAAACTTTGTCCTTGTATGTAAGTATGGTTGCTATGCACATTAATAAATCGTTTCAAAGACAAAAGGGTCGTGAGAAAAAAATCAAACTACTCTTAGGTGTTCTCTAATCTATACATAATACATACATACAGATAAATAAAATTGATGTGTCTGTTTGTGATTCCAAAATTACAGCTTTTCACTAAATGCATATGAAAGTATACTGTACTGACATAGAAAAACCAATTTTTTTATTTTTTCTCTGCCTGTCTGTTTGTTCCGGCTAATCTCCGAAACACTATGACTTACAGAGAGTAACTTAGGCTACTTTCAATGAATTAAAAAAACTAGTGTTCCGCGAGCCATCCATGACCTTAAGTCTACGCGGGTGAAACCGCGGGGCACACCTAGTTAAGAGTAATAATCATAAATTAATATTTTGTTGAGTTAAATTGAGTTTCTTGCCGGTTCTTCTCAGAAGGCTAGTTTCCGAACCGGTGGTAGATTCCTCGACGTTCATAAGTGCCTTACCAGGGCCTAAACTGAATAAATCATTTTCATTTTCATTTTCATTTTTTCATTAGATTTTTGAGTATTTTTTTTGATATTAATCAAAATATTTTTTTTGGTTTTATTTCGCTCTGTTATTACAGATTAAGCGCTACAAATATTGATGTTAAAGTGGTTAATAATATAGGTAAGGCTTTATATCCATACTCAAAGTCAATTTTGTCAATAAGAAGTTTTTCCAAATGCGGAAAATCTGTGTCAAAGATGTTTCCTTCTGCACTAAACTAAAAAACGAAGGAAAGATTAATTTGATCAAGGAAGTTGAATTATAATAATGTATGTAATAAAAGATTACTTAGTATGAAATATAAATCAAACTGAATAAATTTATAATCAACACACTGTTTCGCATCACTAATCTTTATGAGTTTTGCACTAAAAAAAGATTAGTGAAACGATTGATGTAATCATTAATTCAGTTTTTGTTGTTGAGAAGACATTATAGTTCCTTACATTATAGAGTTTATGTAATCTAGATTGTAGTGAAATATACAATGAACTTAAAATGACACCAAGTATCTATCTTTTATACGTATATTTTTAGACACAAAAACTAAATATAAAGGAATGTTCACTGAAGTGATAGTATTTATTTAATAGTAAATGGGTATGTGCCCCGCGGTTTCACCCGCGTAGATTTAGTTTCTTCCTTATTGTCGCGGAACCCTAGTATTTTTATTAAATAAAAGTAGCCTAAGTTACTCCTTGAAACATCAGCTAACTGCCAGTGAAAGTCCCGCTAAAATCGGTCCAGCCGTTTCAAAGATTACCCGTAACATACAGACAGACTGACAGACAGACAGACAGAGAGACAGAGATTTTTTTTTTTTAAATCTTGATTTATTTTGTGTCAGTAGCGTGTATATTTTCATAATATGCATTTTGTGAAAAGCTGTTATTTTGGAATTACCAACAGACACTTAAATTTTATTTATCTGTATAGATATAGAGGTAAAGATGTGTCTGTGCCATTTTGATATAAATGTATACTTACGATATAGTTAAAATATGAATTATGTTTATAAATATAATGATGGACATGATTTTGAATCACTTTTTTGTAGGAGGTATGTGGAAATGGGTTCATTTTGGCAATTATATTTTATTGCAATTAACAAAAAAATTTAAAGTATTTTTTTGTAATACCCTTTTATTTGTGTAAGTACCTATACTTATTAAGAGATACTAATAAGAGTTCATGATAAGTTAACTTTACACCATTAAAAAGTACACAAAAATTAGACGAATATTACTCGTAAATACACTTAGAACACACACTAAACATACGTTTATGAAACTGTTAAATACAAAAAAATACTCATATCAAAATGAACATCTTAAATAAATAGATAGTTTGGACTTTATCTATATTAACTAGAATATCCCAACAACATCACCCTGAACTATCACTATAAACTATGATTTACAGCCTGTAGTTTTTAAGCTGTAGCTTTATGTGGCATTAAAAATACTCACAACAACAACGGTGACAGTGATCGCGGTAGAAACCGCGGCGCACGCACATCCCTGTTTGATTTGCCTCTTCCGGGATAGCCGCAGGAACTCCTCAGTCCTGGCATCGATAGTCCTGTACAGTCCAAATTGCCTTATTTTAGAGCTATTGCTCGTGGTCACCGAGCCCTCACTGGACATTTTACGTCATTACTCGACGCGCGCGCCGTACGCGAATACGTTTGAAAATGGGAATCATGCGCGCACCGACTGTAATGTTTTGCTTTGAGATAGTTTCTGTCTAGTGTTGGGGTTCATGTCGATGATGATTTTTACTTTGCATTAGTTTTGATTTTGATGCTATTTTCATAGATTTGAGTGTGTAGAGCATGAATAGATACATTTGGAAGCAGCAGTGGGAAACAGTCCATACGAAACAATAAGAATAATAATAGTAGAAGAATAATTTGGATTACATTTTTCAATTGTTTTGTGTTACGCGCTGTAAAAACTAGAAACTTCAATATTAGGAACTGAAATCAAGCATTGGGACGATAAATGCTTGCGTCAATTCAAATTATACATATGAATATTGATATTCTCATCCATAAAATTTATCTCACAATTTGTTTTTACATAACTTTGCGTGTTTTTCCTGAATTATTTAGTTTTGAATCCATCCAATTGCCTTTGCACTGCAAGGATGGTGAACATAAATTTTATCGATATTTTATTTGTCATAAGATATCGACATTTCTACAACACTATCCGTCGCGCATAGGGCACTGGAGCGTATACGACCGAGTCAAGAGTGAAAATCTTCGTAAATTTTATTCATAGCAACGTTAATGTTGGGTTACCGTGAACTCACCAACCGATTACAAATGTTATAATTTCATTACATGTATGAAGTAACTGATGACTGTACGTAATGTCATGATGTCATGAAAGTGTACAATTCATTTAATTACTGTGTTTTGTTAATTGGTAGGTATTTTATTAGTGAAAGTAGTGTAAATGAAAGGTGCAATATTACGAGATTAACCGCGAAAAGTAATTTTATTAGAACAAGTAGTCTGTGATTTAAAAGTTTGAAATATACTCTTAGTCTATTTATCTGTGACAAAAACCCCGCGAACGTGTTATGCAGTATTACCTAAGTCAGTATTCTGACTATAGCATATTTTTTACAAACATAAAGTAATAATATGAAGTACTTATTTACTTATGGCAGATATGGTATTATCCTGATTTATAACTTATTAATAAATGTTCAATGTATTTTATTGCTCAATTATTATAAGTTTTAAACGTATTTCATTTAATCTGATCAGTAAATAAAGGTCAAGGATACATACTTTCTGCATTAGAATCCCTGGGACCTTGGGGTCCGGATGCTCACCAACTTTTAAGAGGTTGCACGTCGTCAGGTAGAAGCCTCTCGTAACAAGCGGGCTGGGGCTTTTCTCGCTCAGAGAATCATTATTGATATTCAACGTGGCAATGCTGCCAGCCTTCTTGGTACGAACCCGAGAGACACCGCTTTGGTTTAATTTTACTACTTGTAATTAGTTTTAAGTACTGTTCCTATATAATTAGATCTATGTGAATAAATATTTTAAGTAATTATTGTAAAGATTCAATAGTTCGTACGCTCGTAAAATCCCAAATAAATTTTCAAAACTCATTTTGGAATATGTATAGGTACAAGCTACGTGTATGGACATTTCCAGATATTTGAATAAAATTATCGTATTATTTTGGCTATATGCTGTAATTGTGACACCATTCCATATGTCATTAGTTGAATAACGTATCCCAGTGTTATTTGCGAGTTGAAAATAAACACATAAATTTGTTAGACGAATATGATAAATTGAACTTTCTAATTAAGATCGATGCTTCGATAATACGAGAATATGCGTCGTAATTTCTTATAATGAGGTAGACCATACTCTCGATATAATAGAGTTATTGTGAATTATGTTTAGGTCCATTCACTTTCGTGTTTACTTTTGGGGATTACGATCACGTTATCTACACTAAGATTATAAAGAGGAAAGATTTGATTGTCTTTTTGTTTGTTTGCATTGAATAGCCTCCGAAACTATTTGACCGATCTTGAAATTTTTTCAGCAATGGATAGCTACATCATCAGCGAGTAACATAGGCTATATTTAAGCTTTGAACCCGCGTGACGTCCGCTAGTAATATTCTATAGCAAAAACAATCCATTATCTCCATGACTCCGAGTATCTGGGGCCATACCATGAGATCTTATTGACACGATAGTTTGACTCATATTATGAGACAGATGTATATGACGCGTATACATCTGTCACTGTCTACTGAAGTATCATTGCAATAAGAGCTCATGGTGGCAAACCCTTGATAGGGGTACAGTTAATATAACAATCTCTTAATCAGAAGCAACTGATCTATCTTTATCTGCTGATCTGATGCTGATCGTCACTGATAACACTAAATGTATTACTATAAAAGACAAAGTTCAAGTGTCGGTAGAGGCTATTCAGCCAAACTATTATGACTTATTCAGAATCGTTTTCACATAATTCAAATCTGTCTAATAATGCCTATAAGTGACAAAATGTATGGCGAAGTAAAATAATAGGGTCGAACATTTTACCAAACAGTAGTCTCTGCCTGCCCCATGTCATTTCTAAACATGACATGTCTAAATCTTTTGTGATCCAAAGTTAAGCGTTGTTTTTTAAATTGATCACGAAACGCAACAATATAATAATATACACGAGGCACGAACCGCTACTATACATCAGTTATAAATTCATCTGTCTTTTTAAAATGCACGAAAAGCAAACATTTTTTGTCGGCCTAAAATTGTCACACGAACAGCTTCTTATTCGCCGCAATGCTAATAAGAGAGCGTGTGACCGTCCGGTATATTTTAAAATGCAGCAATTGTCAATAAATCTCTTCTTAATATGCCTGAGTGCCTGCCGCCGTCACAAGTCACCGCGTCAAAGTTAACGCAGATTTGTATGGGATCAGAGCAGCGCCTCTGTCGGCCTAAACATGACACTATTGTGAGCCCATACAAATCTGGGTTTACGTCGACGCGATGACTTGTGACGGCAATTTTGGGAAACCTCGCACTAGGCACTCTGACCACAACACGCTCTCTGGTATCTTGACATCAGAGTACATTTTGTTTGAAGATATCCAGACATGTGTACCTGAGATGGCGATGATCTCAACATTGCCACGTTGGTTCCTAATCATCTTCGGTGGAATGTGTGTAGAGCACACCTGTCTACCAAGTTTCCCGAAGGGAACTAAGGCGTGAGTCTTAATAAAATATTGGAAAATATGTACCGAACACTCCGATGACTGCAAGCTTTCATAATGTGCAGATAATGCCACTGTTAGTATTATAATACGGATCAATTTATAATGCAACGAAATAGCCATATTAAGAAAAGCCAAAAGATTAACAAAAAAAAATATATAAATGATAATTTTTAATAATGATAAATTTTAATTTAAATAGCGTTCTTTATATTTTGTATGGGAACTTGATCTATTATTGCTTCACTCGATCCATTTTATAGTAATATGATCCTACTTCTTTCGTTCTGCACTTTAGACTAAAGAGTGTCAAGCGATTTGTTTTCTCGTTTGTCACTATAGCTCCTTTAAAAACTTTTATAATTCTTGCAGCTGTCTTTGCGTTCTGTCTGCTTGTTACTTTATTACACGGAACGAAGTATAAGCAATAATGCACATGCCATTTGAAATTATATCATTGCGCGTACAGCGTAATGTTGTCATAAAAAAATATAATGTATGGACGAATTGTCAAAATTTATTCATAGCTCTGTTACAAAGTAACGCTACAATAATGTGATTTGTTTTCAATGTTTTGCTTATGTAATACATTTTTTAACATCCATAAGGTGTAGTTCTAGGATGGGGTCGTTTATATACACTTATGTTCCTAACATCTAAAGGACTTGTAAGATAAAGTACCTTTGAACAATAAAATAATATAGTTTTTTACTTTATTCTATTATTATTTATTTATTACCTATCTCTTCTATCTTGAAAATTATTATGAAAATTTACACGGGCATTTCCATTAAACCGTCCTAGCTATCGATAAAGATACGAAATTTTGGGATATAATAATGTGGTATTGCGCAAAAACAACTAGAATAGATTTTGAGAAGTTCGTTTAATTTTAGTTTAGTTTTAATTTAGGATTTGAGTAAAGTTTTAGAACATAGATAGAATTTAAAAACGTGGCAATATTTTATCTCTGCAGATTTTTCATGTATATTTTGAATCTCATTATAAATATCAGCTTTCAGATCTGTTCAGGCGTAACAAATACAATAATAAATAATGCATTTCACAATGATTTATTAGTCGGTTGAGCTACATAAATTTTGTACTGTGGAATGTCAGTCTTCCTGTAAAACGAAAATGTATCACTATAAGTAGTGCTAGCAAACTGTATCGTATGAATTTGTATGCGCTGGTATACTAATGCCTGCAGGAATTACGAGTATATTCTCTCTGAATAGTTATATAATTTTTTTTTATTCTTTAGGTATTTCATATACTCGTGGGGTCCGTTCATTAAAACAAGCCAGTTTTAATAAGGGAGTAAGGCAATGAAAACAAATAATAAAATGTTTTATATATTTTTATTTCTTTACAAATTATTTTACAATCTTACAACTTTAAAATTAGTTAGGCAGTGTTGATTCCACGTAGCTTTGAGTATTTTAAGTTACATTTTAATTAATCAATACATATCACTAGTTAAGTTTCATGGTAACTCGTCATACATTACATACAAATACATATTCATATGTTGTTACTAATAACATATTAACAAATAACTTGCGACTACTCACGCGAGTGTACTTCGTTTGGTATCACAATTTGTATGGCAACTTATTTAGTGTTATATTAAGCTACTTAGAATACGAAAGGTACACGTGGTCGGTCGTAGAAATACCCTTCTTTATGAACGAAGGGGGGTCGAGTTGAGAACGGGGCAGGGGTTGTGGGGGGTGGAATATAAATTGGTACCCTTGTTGTTTGTGGTTGAATATAAACGGGGGGTCTACTCGTCGTCGGGGCGATGTAGATCGGGGGTTGAGATGATGGTATGAAAGCTGGTTGGGGAGTTGAAGGAGACACGTAGATAGGCACGCGAGTAGTTTGCGGTGGGACATAGATTGGTCTTGGAGTTGTTTGAGGGACTATGTACACTGGCGGTTGTGGCGGGAAGGGTTTGAATGGTTGTGGGTAGTTGTAGCCTGTGGTGGGTTGTGGGGGCGGGGGTGGAGGTCTTGTTGGTGGCGGTGGGGGTGGGGGAGGAGGTCTCGTTGGTGGTGGTGGGGGTGGGGGAGGAGGTCTTGTTGGTGGTGGTGGGGGTGGAGGCGGTAGTCTGGTCGGTGGCAGATAAGTGGGAGACTGTGTCGTTGGTCTCGCAGTAGGGAACGTAAATGGTATGCTAGGAGTAGGGTAGTTGTAACCAGTCGTTCTGTCTACAGGCAAGATGGTGGAGTAGGTTGGTGGTTGTGTTGGCGGTCTAGTTGGTGGTGGGGGTGGAGGAGGGGGTGGCCTCCTCGTAGTAGGGGGTTGAGTTGGTGGTGGGGGTGGTCTCCTCGTGGTAGGTGGTAAGTAAGTAGGTGGTGGAGGTGGAGGTAACGGTCTAGTCGTAGGTGGTAAGTATGTAGTTGGTGGTCTGGTTACTGGAGGTAAGTAAGTCGAAGGCAGTAGAGGTCTGCGTGTAGTTGGTGGCGGTGGTGGCGGTCTAGTAGTAGGAGGTAGATAAGTTGATGGCGGGAACGGTCTAGGGGTAGTTGGTGGAGGTCTGCTTGTTGGGTAGTTGACGGACGACGTGGGGTAGTAGACTGGTGGTGGTCTAGTTGGTGGGGGTACAGGTCGTCTAGTAGTAGGGGGTAAGTATGTCGATGGGGGGAGTGGTCTGGGGGTTGTGGGTGGTGGTGGTGGTGGTCTAGTGGGTATTGTGAATGAGATTTTCGGGGTGGGGTACGAGTATCCTGTGGTCCTGTAGTCATCGATTATGGTGGAGAAGGTCGGCGGTGGCGGCGGCGGGGGTGGTGGTCTAGTTGGTGGCGGTGGTGGTGGAGGTGGCCTCCTGGTGGTCGGCGGGGGAGGTGGCCTCGTCGGCGGCGGAGGAGGGGGTGGCGGTCTCCTGGAAATAGAAAGTTGCATGTTTCAATACAAAAAGATCTGAAATTTATATTAGTACATAAATACAAATAAATATAAATGAATTATGTTTTGCTTGTTTGATTTTAACTAGGCTTTCAAGTTTGGCAAGATTTATTAGGTTATTTGGAACTCCTGAAGAGTGCGCAAGTGAAATCGCGGGAGTAAGGGTACTATCAATTAAACTCGTTTAAACTCGACAATAAAAAGTAATATAGCATAATTTAATGACACATTGCCTAGGTTGACTGAGGTAACGGATGAACCCATTTTTAATTATACTGATCCTTGTATATTACTAAAGTTTTTATACAATTCATAAATTCTACATTGAAGTTTTTAATATGTTTAATATCTAAATGTATGCAGGCATTCGAATGATCAGCGGTCAATAAGTCGCTTAATAATTGGTTGATAAAAAAAATTACCTGGTGGTTGAGGGTGGAAGATAGATTGGTGGTGACGGCGGTGGTGGTGGTCTGGTTGGCGGCGGGGGTGGTGGTGGTGGTCTAGTGGGTGGGGGGAATGGTATCTTAGGTCTCTCGTACACGTAGCCTGTTGTTCTTGGGGGGAACGTCGGGGGAGGGGGAGGGGGCCTGGTCGGTGGTGGGGGTGGGGGAGGTGGGGGCCTAGTAGGTGGCGGCGGCGGGGGAGGTGGGGGCCTAGTAGGTGGCGGAGGAGGAGGTGGGGGCGGATAAGTCCTCGGAGGACTAGTTATTATCACTGGTCTTGGACTTGAAGGCAATTCGAACGGTACACTTGGCCTGTCATACACATAGCCCGTCGTTTGTGGGATTGGTGGTTGTGTTGGTGGTGGGGGTGGAGGCCTTGTAGGTGGTGGTGTTGGGGGTAGTGTGGGTCGTGGGGTTGTTGCTGGGGGGTAGTAGTACCCTTGCGTTACTGATGGTTGGGGTACTATCGGCGGTGGGGGAGGCCTAGTTGGCGGAGGGGGTGGCGGTGGTGGTGGGTTAGTTGGCGGCGGGGGAGGTGGGGGGAAGGGTATCTTCGGTTTGGGATAGAAGTAGCCATCTTCATTCAAATCGGCGTTGATTGGATCACCGATAACTGCATAGTTTTGGTTGGGGTAACTGGATATGTCGCGAGCAGTCCGGTCTGCCTTGCAGGTGTGGTACACCGACAAGAGGACCACTGCTAGCTGCAGTGATAGCCTCTGGAAATAAATAAATACATTTAATTAATGTACATTGAAGAGGAGGCAATATTTGGTGAGGTTAAAAGTGCAACCTAAATAGTAACCGATAAAAACGTATGAATTATGCCGCGATATAATTTGACCATAGGATCTATAATGCGAGATATATTTTTTTAATCTTATAGTTTTTAAGTGCTTATAGTTTAAACGTAAAAATTATACGTGGTTTAGAATAAGGTTATATTATGAAAAGTTCACACAAACACAGAAACAAGGCAAATAAGATATGATTAGTTCTGGGTCAACTAAAAGCAACCATCATCATTAGGCACCTATTGACCATTAGCTACATACATACCCACACGAAATACATTTTTTTTTTTTTATTAGATTAAATCAAACTATCAAATCGTCAGAACGACATGATTATACTCGTACATGCTACCGCCACACCTAATAAATGTCAAATTTTTACGTAATTTAAGAAGTCTACATTAAGCTCTAAAAACTGATGCTTTACGTGCAATGTGTCTCGTATGACTCTTATTATCGAGATCTTTATAAAACCTACGCAATTCAATGTTATGAAAAAGGTATCTTAATCCTTATACATCTTCATTTATCTTAGGTCAGGGTCCATGTTGTAACATTGGCTTAATGTTTGCTAAAACTCATGACCTCTGACTGCACTGGACATTGACTTTAGACAAGCCATTAATAACCTTATTTAAATATTACTACGATATTAATGAACATCATCAGATTAACATGTTAGTATGTACCTTGTAGTAAAATTTGCGTTTATAAGATACTAGCTGTGCCCCGCGGTTTCACCCGCGTAGAGTTAATTTCATGTTTTTTTAAAATAAAATAAAAGCATAAAACATTCCTTGAAACATCAGCTATCTGCCATTGAAAGTCCCGTTAAAATTGGTCCAGCCGCTTCGGGAATTACGCGGAATAAACATACAGACAGACAGAGATGAAAATAAAATAGGTGTTTTATATCAGTATATACATTCATATGTACTTAGTGAAAAGCTGTTTTGGAATTACAAACAGACACTTCAATTTATTTATCTGCATGTATACCTATAGATTGGTTCACAAAAATGGTACGGTTCGTTAACCTTTTTATTCACAAATAAGTCATTATTATATTTTGCAGGATGTTTTCAGGCTGCGCTTTATCAGAAGAAGTTAAAGAAATAAACAGTAGAATTAAGAAAGCTGATAGGATTTTTACATACATTCATACATACATATATGCTCACGCTACCCACTTTTCGCCGAAAATGATTAAGTACCAACGTGACAGATGGTGAGTCTATCGCCGTTTCGGGCACTATACATACGTCATTGAATTACTTCTCAGACATATGCAGGTTTCCTGACAATATTTTTCACAGTCAACAATCTTTTCGACTGATAACCATTTAACTTTAACAAAACAAGAACGCTCGCAATTCTATAGATCGCGATAGAACGCTCATAATTCTATTTACGCTTCGATTAATAGCCGACTAGTGTATTTAAGTGATTACACAAATTAAATGGTGATTGATTCAATCATCGTTAATGAATGCGTTTGCATCCTCTGTTAAAATAAGTATTACTTAGACGTTTACGACTGACAAGTGATTTGGCTTTAATTAACTAGGAATTAAAGTTGTGTTTTCGTAATTATTGCTAATATTATTATAGGTGTTTTTTTGAAGTTTTTTTTTACATCCTGTTCTGTACTATAATGTTAATGAATGTTAAGCTTTGATTAAGTAGAAAGGTGAAAAATTCTAAAGTTACTATGTACTAAGCATATATCATTGAATTACTCCTAGTACGTAGGTATTCTAACATTTTATCTACATATAAATAGAAAAGCGGTCTTAAGATTCGTTTCGTAATACATTAGATGGTTGCCTGGAAGATTTGTACCTATATAATATAATCTATATGTAACTAAATAAATTCTAAGGTATACAATAAAGTGTTGATAAGTAAGTAGAATAAAACAGGAAATAGTTTTGCTTATTGGTGATAAGAAATTAAAAATCTTATACTTATTACAGTTCTGCATGATTTTAGCGTAGGATATTCGCATTTAACATTCAGGTCAAGGTCAAAACTACGACAGTCTTGTAACAAATGAACAAAATACAAACAATAAGACAATATTAACATAACCGAATACAAATAAATGGTAGCAAATGTCAAATATTACGCCTGCGACACGAATAGCAGATGGGCGGGTCACGACGGAGTTGTTAAAATATTTGAACAGGCAACAGGGGCCTTACCATGAGCTCTTATTGCCATGATAGTTTCACTCATTTATGAGACAAATGTATTTGACATGTATACATCTGTCACTGTCGCACAACTGAATTATTATTGCAATAAGAGCTCCTGGTTGGGCCCCTGGTCTAAATGTAGCGGTCACTGTGTAGCTTGTTTTTGCCTTTGTCATTGCGACTCAACCGATTTAGTTTGTAAATCATATAAAAATCATTGTCCAGGCAATGCCTAGACCAGTGGTCGTCAAACTGAGGCCCGCTGACGATAATTCAGCAGCCCGCGACAAAGCAAACAATTTTACGCCTGGCGATATAAAATAAGCAACAATTTACCTCAGACTAGAGATTGCTTGTATCTCAAAACTTAAGCTACCTAGATATCCATTGTCGATATTATCCATCCTCCATCTTATGACGATTGTAGATATTAATGTCCAAACGTTTATACACTTCAATAATCGCTAATCAGCATTATGAACCATAGTAAAGAAAAGGTGGATGTTACGAAAGATATTTTTAAAATATTGATATTTACCTCCTTTGATATTTAAACCAAAAAAAATGTTGCAAAATTTTGGAATCATAATCAGAATAGCTACCTACATTCTTAAATCAGAAATATTATTTAATTTTGTTTGTGGTGCCAATAAAAGTTGGTCATAACCAAAATGTTTTTTTTAAATTGTACACCTTTTTCGTCGCTGGCTGGCTGCTTTTCGTCTATAGTAGAAAGAAAATTTTCTCTACGTTTTTTTTTGTTAATTTTGAAATTTTAGAAATCATCATGAGTTTCAAATTGTAATTACCAAGTAAGAGTAATAAATGTCAGATTCCATTAACAAAATTCAACCTCGCTGTGATATTGACTATAATATCGGTGTATATTTTGTAATTATCATAAGAAGCTGATATTTATTTATATGGTTTGGATTTGAGGCGAAATACATAAAGAAGAAGCTCAAGGTGTTCGGGTCAAAGGAATGTAGCCTGTTTTGTGTATGGCGTAAGTTACAAAATTGCAGCGATTACATTTCATTACCGTAAATAAGAAATTATCTGCCTACATAAATTATATGAGCAATTCATTAATTTCATCATACCTTTTGAGCGTATCCAAGTCACGTAATAAAACCTACCGTATATCTTTATTTCGAATATCATCTTCTTTTTGGATGTGAATTACAACTACTACCTATAAAGTAGTTTTTTAATATAGTTATTTCTTAACCTACTTTCAAAAGAAGACGCCTTATTCGTCAGTATAAAGCACTGAGAGACTACTTTTGCCTCAACAGAGGTACAAAGCTAGTTTTCTTGGTACAAAAACTTGGTACAACATTTTTTATGAGATTTAAAGAAAGAACAAGATCTATGTTTGACGCGTATGTTTTGTAGCACATCTTCAAAGTTATGAAAATCAATAATGAAGTATTCAATCCACTTTCATTCCAACAAAGCTATCGCCGAAACAAGGATCTTACTAACAAATGTACATAAAAGATAGGCATTGCATCCAAAGAAGCATTCTTAGTCACTATTAAAATATATTAAATTAAATTTCAAAGTACCTTTGTTTGATTACACTTTAAAAAAGTATTTTGTAATCGTCAGAACGATATGATAATAAATGTCAAAAAAAAATATAATTCTTGTAAATGTTATCACGGGGTTAAAAATGTTTAGAATTCGTTACATTAGTGAAAATATAAATACTACCTAAACCTGTCTATATTTCTATGCAGAGCATATTCCAGAAATGTATGCTATGAAGTTCACAATCAGTGGAAAATTATATAATACCTACCACAAAGCTGCCTAACCAGTATTACTTAGGTAACTAGGTTTTAAGTTTTGCAGTAAGTAATCAAAGGTCGTACGATAGTACGAGTTTCTTGTCGGTTCTTCTCAGAAGGCTAATTTCCGAACCGGTGGTAAATTCCTCGACATTCATAAGTGCCTTACCAGGGCCTAAACTGAATAAATCATTTTCATTTTCATTTTCAGTTGTTTTACGTTAGTAAATAAATTACTATTTGATAGTTTATATCGTAAAGCTTTTAACAATTATATCATTACAGAGCTTCCAAGAAGAAAGTATACAAAACTGCTTAAAATAATTGACAGAAAATAAACTACGAGATTAAGTCAACGCGAATAAATATGCCTTGCCTCATATTAATTTTAAATTAGATTTTGAAGCAATCTGTCATCACTTGTCACTTGCGCACTCTCAGTGACTTGTCACTAACAATGACTTAATTAAGTCAACAAACGCCTGCTACTTCATAATACTAGATTTGTTATTATGTTGATACACGTTCATCCTTCAATAAATTTTATTTTGTACCCGTTATTTATATTGATATTGTAAATTGTTCCAAAGTCTTTTGAGAAATTCGTCGTCTTCGTTTTTAATTTTTTACATACACATGCTTACGCCTGTATTCCCCAAAGGGGTAGGCAGAGGTATTGTAATAACAACACCCACTTTTGACCGAATATGATTTAGTGCCAACGTGACAGATGGTGAATCTATCGCCGTCTCAGGCACTATACATACGTCTTCAAAATTACTTCTTAGAAATATGCAGGTTTCCTTGCGATGTTTTCCTTCACCGCTTTTTATAAATACTTTTTAATAGCCAACTCAAGATTGTGTTATATTATTTCAGAATAACGTTTAAAGTTATTTATTTAATAATAAGTTACAAGTAAAATATTCTAAGCTAAAGATCGGCAACAATGTTGATAAAACCGATTTGTGGTTTTGCGGTTATTGTGGTCGTCTATTTTGGAACATCTCTTTGAGTTTGATACATGACTTCTAGAAGGTTTACGAGTATCATTAGCTATTTAATTCTAGGTTTGGATAAGGTTATTGTAACCATGGTACCATATAATAAGGTACTTAAATTCACCAGGTATTCTGATCCCACTAGCAAACATGCTTACGTCACAATTGGAGATCAAGTGTCATTCATATTCATCTATACAGATAAACAAACTCTAAGTGTCAAAAGTACACACGATGGTGACATTAAAAAAAATTTCTGTCTGTTTGTTCCGGGTAGTATCCAAAACGCCTAGATAGATTTTAACGGGACTTTCACTGGCAGATAGCTAATGTTAGAAGGAGTAACGTAGGCTACTCTTAATTAAAAAACATAAGGGTTCTTCGGGACACCCATGCAATTAGCTCTACGCGGATGAAACCACTAGTTAGGAATAACACTATAAGGCCTTTGATTAAAAAAAGACATAATTCTTGTGGCACCTTTATCTCAGCTGCATGTCTCAAGTCTGTGTCATCTCAGCCCACAATAAAACATAACAGTATGCAAATAGCTTCCACACTAACCTGGGGCCCAACCATGAGCTGTTATTGCAATGTTAATTCAGTTGTGCGACAGTGACAGATGTATGCACGTCACATACATCTGTCTCATAAATGAGTGAAACTATCATGGCAATAAGAGCTCATGGTAAGGCCCCTGATTGCAGTGTTGGTGTGCGTAGGCACCTAATAGTGTCTCATTGTCATTCTCTATAATGTCACCGGCAAGTGTCAAACTATTCATAATCTATACAGATAAATGAAATTGAAGTGTCTGTTTGTAATTAGAATTCTAAAGAACAGCTTTTTTCACTAAATTCATATGAAAGTATACACGCTACTGACACAGAAAAGCAAAGTATTAATAAAATATCTGTCTGTCTGTCTATCTGTTTGTTCCGAGTAATCTTGAAACGGCTGAACCAATTTTAACGGGACCTTCACTGGCAGTTAGTTGATGTAACTTAGGCTACTTTTATTTATTAAAAAGATAAGGGTTCCGTGACAAGAAGGATGAAACTAAATCTAGTTAGTCGTTAATATTTCGCAAAACACCTTAATACTATTGGATCTCGCACTGAGATTTGAATGAAGGGGTTAAAGAATGAACTTGATACTTCACTTTAAATTTGTTTTATGTTGAATGCTGAAAGCCAACTTCAGGTACAAATCTTTAAAAAAGTTTTCAAATTAAGTAATATTTTGTTGTATGTATGGCACCAACTAACAAGAAAATATATTTCTTCCAACTTTTTGGTAGCTTCGGTTGTTATTCTATTTTTTTTTATTTTACACAATACCACTAACCGAATATACTTAGCCACTTTTGCGATCACTCACATGAGTAAAGGAAAATCAGTTGAACGAATTTTTATTTGGGTTAAAATACTATATTAATATAATAATATTAATAGACACTGGACTAGGACTAGATAACTTATAGCAAAGTTTCTTCACTCAGTTAAAATTACGTCACTTATTTGACATTTACTTAGATACCATCCACCACCCACCTTGCCATATAAAATTAGATTTATCGAATACCAAAATAACGGAATATCGATTTAAATACATTTATAAAATCCGACCATGTTTAAGCTTATAAAACTATAAACAAAACTCGATGCAGTTGGTATTGTCACGTAATCGCATCGTCATCCGCAATTCAAGGCCACAGAAAAATCTCCATACGCAAATGAGTTAAAAATACATAACACCGAACCTGACCCCGTTACGACAGACGAACAAACAGACGTTTAGGTAATCGGTACTTTACGTTATCTTGTAAATATAACACAATGATAACCATAGCCAATAGATTGGTTTTGAGTCGTAACTGTTATGTAACAACCCACGTGGCGCTTCGGTTACGAAAGGAAATTCAAACACATTCAGTCAACATATGAATGAAAATGACCTGAAATAATTGTACCTAATAGTACTATTGGTTCAACAGATGTGTAAAACTAAAATACGGGCCGACCAGCTTTAAGGCAGTCAGAGTGGAGGCTTCGAAAACCCCAAGAATAAAGGTATCATGTATAAACCTGTGTAATTATGTTATTCTGACGAGATGAAAATACTTTGTCTAATCGAATAAAAATGTTTTTGTGATTCGAATTTGACGTCATTGCTATAAATAGAATGGATAGGCTTTTAGATACCGGACTCCGAGAGTTTCTTGCTGGTTCTTCTCAGAAGGCTAGTTTCTAAACCGGTGGTCAGAACTTCGACGTACATAAGTGCCAGGGTCTAAATTTTATTTCGTAACTTTCATAACAAAAATAATATAAAATAAAATAAAATCTTTCATAACATAAACCGCCCATGCGTTAATTCTTTTCAATACTTGTCAGAGGTTTTCCTCATCAAGTAAGAAATATAGATGAAAACTTTTACGGTGAAATCTCACGTCTATTTCTTTGGAAAGCCGCGAGTAGTTTAATGATTAACTTTAAGTCAAAGTAGAATAATGTTATTGAATGTCAATATTACAAGGACTCGTTGCAAGAGTATCGAATCTTGTCGATACAATGGGTAATTTTTACCGATGTTGAATGAGGCCTCGTCACCAATTAGTCTCGTGATATAAGGGCTACTTGACACCAATAACTTTGGCATATTCAGTTAAGAGCTTAACCTGTTATTTTGGTCACGATCATTTTTATTGATTTATAGGCTGCGGACGTCTATGCAATTTCTGCCAGTTTTAGTTTTTCAATTTGCATCAAGAGAATCTTAGAAAAATATAATTTTAATTTTGAATAGCTCTTCAATTATTTAATTGTGCTTGATTTGATTCTTACATTTTCGATATTTTCAAGTAAATACCAATAGTATTTTTATAATAAGTATTTTTTCTTTCATAAGAACCATCTCCTGACAATAACGAACACAACAAAAAAAAATTATAGAAATCGGTCCACCCGTTCACCCGTGATGTCGTGACCAAGAAATGGGGATTCATTTTTATACATATAGATTCGCCAGGGGCACAACCATGACATATTATTCCCATCTTAGTTTGATAATTCGTTTGTGACAGATGTATATGATGTATATAAGTGTGTCACTGTCACAGTGGAGCTATGATAGCAATCGTGATAAGTTCACAGATCAAAAGTTAATCTAAAATCAATCCTGAAATCATCATCATGAATTTAAGAGTAATGAGACTCTTGTCAGTGTAACCGATGCAACTCTTTCCACTTGTCTCTGTCCAGTGGCAGCTCTTTGACCTCCTTATACGTCATGACAGACACCTTTTCTTTAACTTGTCCCATGTATGTTGGTCTTCCTCTTCCTCTCCTCCCTTTCCTTCTACTATGTTTCTACTAATCCTGAAATATATATAGGTACCAATATTTAAAGCACCCAGCTCAAGGTTACCTTCTCGATGTTACATAATTTCCCTTAAGGCATAATTGAACAACATCTCCGGTCAGGGGTTATGAAACCGAGCGTGACTAATTGATTGCTACCACAATTTATCATAGTGCACGGGTATTATGTTATATTGTTATGGCTGTCTTAATATATTGTGTTATTTGTATGATTTGTTAAGGCGTTTAAAAGTAAGGCTGTTTATTAATAAGTTTTAAAGAACGTCTAGAAAGATAGTAATTTTTTTAGAAGATTCATTTTCGTGCTCATGGTATTTTTTCGACATTTAGAAGACAAGGCTTCCTAAATTGAGTTATACCGTATCGGCCTCATTAAGCTGATCTTATATAGGGCAGGGGATATAAAATGAAAAGTCGTGACTGAATGACTGACTTTTTTTATCAACGCACAGCTTAAACATGAAATTTGAAGCTATGTTCTTAGGGAGGTGTATACCCTAAGAATGATTTTGTCGAAACACCTGGGTTGTATGGTAATTTTACGAAGTCCATAAGTGCCTTACCAGGACCCAAATTTAAGGCTAGTTGACGTTTAAGGTCGTCTTTGCTGACTGAGGCATTATATTTTGTCACACACAAGTAGATAGTATATAGTATAATATAGTTCGCGATGTTGGAAGACACCCAAATACTTTCACTGTTCAAATACGCTAAGGCTAAATACGTAACTTAACGAATTGTGCATTATTATTGTATTATTTTAAATTCCAAACCAAAGTAAAATACCACAGAGCTGGAACAACTTGTTTGTAAAATTCGCAATCAATTTACGCAATACTATAACTTATTTTGTGGTAGTAACTAATATTGAACCTCTGTTTCTGTATTCGTGACCGTAGAAGGAATGACCCGTATGTCTTGCACAATAGCTGTAGGTAGCTGCGAGTGCGATGCATCGTGTTGCATTGCTTGTGTCAGAAGGAATTGATTTCCACTTATCATTAATGCGGTGGCTCAATTGATTTTTACGTTGCGTCTTGTAAATATATATCTTATTCTCAGTCGTATTCTTCATTGCTGAAGGTCGTATCTACTTTGACAAAATCGGTACTACCAATTATATACTGTCAATCTTTTTTGCAATGCCAGGGTTATACTCAATACGTTACCGATCCTCGAAGAATCTATTAACACCGTTCTTGAAGACTGCGTTTTGAAAAACCACGTTGGAAAGCTCATTCCATAACAAATAAATAGGCTGTCACTTGTATTTAGCTGTTAGTATGCTCTAGTATAGTATATATATTTCAAGTGTCCATAAAGTAGAGTCATAAATCAAATATTACAAAAAAGCATCAGTTACCTATTCCAAGTAACCTTGACATTTGAGAGGACACAACCTCGCTCCGGTATTTGTCCGGATGACTCCAAATATAACCACTATTCAGATCCGGGTATGACCATATTAACCATTTTAATGAAAGTAAAACCCCAAGACTCATCTATTAATACATCAGACATTTAACGTCTGGTGCAAAGTTTTAAGGCACTTAATATATGAGGTATTCCGTATTAGACACCCGTTTAGTTGCATTATTAAACTAGAACCTACACCTAATGGATCTGGTATCGGTACTTTTTATTTTCAACATGTATTGTCTTATTTATTATCGATATCTCTATCATAAGTAATACATTTACAAGGATTAAAAAATACGTTCTAGTGCTTCTTTTTTACGTAAAATTTAGTAGGCTAAGATTTATAAATTGTATCTTCTATAAATTGTAACTTCGTAATAACAGGAAAATTACTTTCTAGATTCCTTAAAATCTATGATTAAGATAATTTAGTTTTTACAATATCTATATAATATATTGCAATGTCAACAAATCAAGCTTATTCATTTATACGTGAACTATTAGTGTAAAATATCTCACGTTGCTACAAATAATATCAATCAAGTCATTTCGAGAGTGGGCTGTGTTATGTCACAGCTATAAACTTGACATCCAAATAAAACGTGTTTAAATCAATTGTAACCTGTCCTCGCCTCCACCTACTGTATAATTTTGTAATCAATGTGGCAATTTTATATTTACATGAAGATCCCTTGTCATCATCAACCGATTGCGAATATAATAAACGAACATTTTTATAAGAAGACTAGCTTTTTCATTTTTGTCCCACGGAACACTATTTTTGTTCTAAATAAAAGTAACCTAAGTTACTCCTTGTAACATTAGCTATCTGCCAGTGAAAGTCCTCGTGAAATCGACCCAGTCGTTACGGAATAAACAGATAAAATTACAGCTATTCATTAAATGCATATGAAAGTATACACGCTACTGACACTAAAAAACCAAGTTTTCAATTTTTTCTCTTTCTGTCTGTTTGTCTGTCTGTCCGTCTGTCTGTCTGTCTGTCTGTTTGTTCCGGGTAATCTCCGAAACGGTTTTAACGGGACTTTCACTGGTAGGTAGATGATGTTTCAAGGAGTAACTTAGGCTACTTTTATTTATTAAAACTATTAGGGTTCCGCGACAATAAGGATGAAACTAATCTACGCGGGTGAAACCGCAGGGCACAGCTAGTATTAAATAAAAAAGTCGATGACAAATTTTCGTAGAATTAAGTAAAAAAATATTTAAGGAAAATTCCTTGGCAAATATTTTTTAGATGTAAAAAATTGCCGTAGCCTCATAACCTTATTTTTGCATTATAGCGTTCACCTTTTGACCGATTGTGTAACTTATTATTTGGACTATGCAAGTACTTGATGTCAACAAATCATCTTGATACGTTGCCATGTCAGATGTAAGATAACGGGAGGCCATCTGTCTGTCAATTGGCCGTCAGAGTGAACATTTTTTGATGCACAAGTCTCAAGATTTGGTCAAAGTAGAAAAAGGCTTTAGGGGTCACCACCCCAACGAATTTGGTGAGATGTCGATGAACAATGTTTTATGTTACGTATAAATTAGAAATTTTGAATTTATTACAGTATTTTTTTACTCAGCGTTCTCGCAGTATTCCAAGCATACTGACAATACGTCGACGACGACGTCACGCGGTTTCAACCGCGTAATTCTCGTTCCCGTAGTACGGGGATGAAATATAGCCTATGTGGGGAGAGCGAGTGATCATGCTCATCCCCAGCAAAGGGAAGATCTTCCAGCCAGGCGGGTGTTATGCCTGGGGAACCGTGGCTCCAACTGTTCTAGTTGGATACTTGTATATATACTGCAATGCGCTTGAAAACTCTTATGGCGCGATTTAGGTTCTCGTGTATTTGTACTCAAACTTCGCATTTGTTAGCGAGTAGTGCCATCTATGAGCGAGAGGAGAAACGCTGCTACACCTATAATAATTAATCAGTGATAATGTAGCAGTCAAATGTTGATTGAATTTTTTAAATCTGACGAGTACTTTTTGAGCCAATTCGTTACAAACATACATACAAACCTTTCCTCTTTATAATATTAGTCTAAAACAAATCACATTCAGGATATGCATCCAGAAAGCCGTGGTGGCCTTGAGGTTTGAGCAATAGCCTGTTACGCAAGCGACGCGAGTTTGAATTCCAGCGGGGCCTGCACCAATGAGTTATTTTAATAACGCTGTGATTGCGTTCTTTACGGTGTAAGAAAAGATCGTGTAGCCTGCATATGTCTGAGAAGTAATTCAAAGACGTATGTATAGTGCCTGAGACGGCGATAGGCTCACCATCTGTCACGTTGGCACTTAATCATCTTCGGTGAACTGTGAGTATTGTTGTAACAACACCTCGGCCTACCCTATCGGGGAATACAGGCGTGATATTGTGACCATTTGAACTTGTTAAAATTGATTTATTTGTCATATAGGAAGCTGGCCTGTTGTTATTATTGTTGTCAATCAAGTGTTCGATGCATACTTTAATATTGTCTGAGAGAAAATATCAAGTTGACCTTCCGAGTTTCGTCGTAACTTCAGATTACATAAGTTTAAAACATGTTTCGACGCTTACCAATAACTTCACAAGAATAATGTTGACGCACACTGTTCTGTAGGAGATTTATTATGTTATTTGGAAAGTATATTCGAGGTTGAACATCGCTTCAGTGATACTTAATGCAAAAAATACCGAGGATTTCGCACGGAATTGGTAGCAATCCTATTACTAAGGCTTCGCGGTCCATTCGTCTGTCTGTTTGTCCGTCTGGAGTCCATGTTAGTAACACAGTTTATATTCTCACAGATGATGTTTTTCGGGTATACCGATATACCAAAAAAGAATGAAATACAATAAATCAAATATTAAAGGGGCTCCGATACAACAAACGTGATTTATTTGCCATTTTTATAGATAACTAGCGATTTCACCCACGTAGGTCCACGGAGATAAAATATAGTCTATATTAATGAGTGATGATGTAGCATTCAAATTATGAAAGATTTTTTTTAATCGGTCTAATAATTTTTGAGCCAATTCACTACAAACATACAAATCTTTCCTCTTTATAATGTTTCTATATATAAGGAGCCCTTCGTACACGAGTCCGACTCGCAGTTGATTGGTTTTATAAATTGATATATTACTAGCTGTGCCTTGCGGTTTCACCCACGTAGATTTAGTTTTATTCCCGCAAAACCCTAAATGTTTTTTAAAATAAAAGTAGCCTACGTTACTCCTTGAACCATCAGCTACCTGCCAGTGAAAGTCCCGTTAAAATCAGTCTAGCCGTTTCAGAGATTACCGGGATCAAACAGACAGACAGACAGAGAAAATTTTTTAAACTTAGTTTTTTAGTGTCAGTAGCGTGTATACATTCCTATGCATTTAGTGAAAAGCTGTTATTTTGGAATTACAAACAGACACTTCAATTTTATTTATCTGTATAGATTAGGGTGAAATTATATTCACAAGTGGATAAAACCGCAATGCACAGTTCGTTTTATAATAACAGCGATAAAATATGACAAACACCTATTGTAAATATCTACGTTATTCAAGACGACCTTATATTTTCAATACTAATAGCCACTTGTGAAATCCACACATTTAGGTTTTCATTAAGTACTCTGTGCTAAGCGTCTTGTATAAATTGTGCAACGCTTGCAACTTAGTCATTATGGTGCTTAAGTGTTTGCAGGACCTTAAGTTAAGTTAAGTAACTTGATCATATATTATGTTGCATTATTTTACGTGATACATTATACTCACGTCTGTATTCTTCGAAAAAGTAGGCAGAGTAGTATTTATGGTACACTTACATTTCAGTTATGTTTACGTCACATGTAATTGAGAGCGAAATGTCATTTTCTACTGCGAAATTACAGATAGAATAACCCTATTACTTATCTCAATCCGCGGATTGAGCCTGGGGCCCAACCATGAGCTCTTATTGCAATGATAATTCAGTTGTGCGACAGTGACAGATGTATGCACGTCACATACATCTGTCTCATAAATGAGTGAAACTATCATGGCAATAAGAGCTCATGGTAAGGCCCCTAGACCTCGTGTTACTAATATAAATTTATCCCACGACTAACCAGCTTTCCGTCGCATGTTAAAAGTCATCACGCATTAATATATTGTAAGTATTTCTGCTGTATTTGATACCTAACTATTTATGAAGTTTTATAAAAAACTGAGAAGTAACTTTTGTTGGAAAAGGTTACAATAATATTACAATAATATAATATGTTGGAAAAGGTCATAATGATCTACCGAATTTCGGTAATGGCGGTTAATCTCAACGGGGACTAGCCATGTACGCAGGATATATTATAGTGCACAAGTTTGTGCGCAAACACGGGTGCACTCTTTATTCCCTCACTCTCATAGTCCGATGGGAGGCAATCCGACACGACCGGAGAGAGATCAGGCGTAGGACCAGCGGCTTAACGTGCTTTCCGAGGCACGGGGGTGTAAATACCGCCGAATTATTGTGAATTTCTTGACAGGAAAACCCAATATCTGTTAATGACCCAACCCTAAAAAAAACAGGTCATATAAAAGACATCAACGGGTACAGTCCCGTTGATGTCTTTTGCTCACAATTTATTACATAAACCTTACCAAAAGCGTCCCCAAATTAAGCAGAAAGTTATGAACCACTATGAATTAAAGATGATAAGATAATAATCATGATCTTATACCGATAAGTTTAAATACATTGAGAATCCCCGAGAATAGGATAAAAATACCAATTTTTCTCGCATAAGCTGAGAGCAAATATGTTTGCTATCTCAACTATATATTAACATAGTATTTTATATGATATTATATACATTTGGGCAAGAAATGTCAGGTCTTGGGATCGTAAAAAGTTTAACGATTTTTCCAAACTAGTTTGTACTGCTAATAATAAATATAACAGGTGTTAATTTTAAAACAAAATTAATAAAACATTTTAATCCAAGCTAAATGGTGGTAAATGATGATAGAACTGATATTAAACGATACAATTTTATTTATGGCATGTTATGATATTTCTATCGAAATGCAAAATGAACAGAGGAGCTGTTCGTATGATATTATTATAAAGATATTTAATATGACATTAAAAAAATCACTATGCTGTTTGAAAACCTATATACCAAAACATGCCCTAGTGTATGCTAAGTGTAATTATAATAACGTGAGTTTTGGTTAACTAACTTTAAAGTTACATATACAATTTATAGCATACTAGCTGTGTGTGTGAAACCTAATATTTTTAATAAAAAATGGTAGTCTATGTCCTTTCTCAGGGTCTAAAGATTGTCTGTGCCAAATTTCATCAAAATCGGTTGAGAGGTTTAAGCGGGAAAGCGTAACAGACAGGCAGAGTTAGATTCGCATTTATAATATTAGTAGGGATATATACACTACTTAAACGTTCATGGTTGGCCCCTAATACCATTGAAACACCAAAAATGATGTTTTCCTAAACCGAAAAAAAAACCAAGAAGTTCAAACACCTTTGATATTTAAACGTGTGTCTTTTTTATAGTAAGCGATTACTCAAACCACTCACCCACCATGATTTTTGAAGGGCAGGAGAATGATATTATTCTAAACTAGCTGTGCCCCGCGGTTTCACCTGCGTAGATTTCGTTTCATCCTTAAAGTCAAAGTCAAAAATATCTTTATTCGATTAGACTTTTTACAAAGTACTTTCAAATCGTCAGAACGACATGGATTATACATGCTACTGCCAGGTTCAGAAGGTTGCTTTTACTGAGAAGAACCTGGGAAGAAACTTATTGTGGCGGAACCCTAATATTTTTAATAAGCAAAAGTAGCCAGTGAAAGTCTCGTTAAAATCGGTCCAGCCGTTTAAGAGATTACCGAGAACAAACAGACAGATAGACAGACAGACAGAGAAAAATTGGATTTTCAGTGTCAGTAGCGTGAATTTTTTTTATTTTTAAAACACAAACAGACACTTAAATTTTATTTTTCTGTATATATATAAGGAGGTATAGATATAATTTCCCATAACACCCGCGGTAATATGGGACAGCTCACGAAATTTATCGATATTTAGATAATTTGAACATCACTAAACTGGTCTGTAACTAATTAATATTGTATCTTATTAAGTCTAGCGACAAAGGTCAAGTGTAGGTTGGACAACACGCTAAATTAATATGAAGATTTTCACATTTTTAGCCTATGACGTGATTTGACGCAAAATCACCAACTTTAAACCTTAATACTGATTCTTAAAGTATATTTTTCCTTGTCATCGCCTCTTCCGTGATCTCTTCAGTGACCTTTGACATATTTGTTCGAATGTTTAAGTGTCATTGAATTGACAAAGACCTAGTTGCCGCGTTAATAGATTCTGGTCCTTATTATAATGGTACTAAAGATGATTGGAATTCTGATGATGGTATTGCAAATATTTTGTTTGAACAAAGTATTTATCGATTCGTTTCAGTCTTAGTACGTCACGAAACGGATGTCCTGGTGACGTCATTTAGGAAATATTATATAATTAAAATAATATGCAAATTTTCATTGTTCTAAATTATCAGCTTGCATATGTAATGTTTGGTGTTACCGTGAGAATCAATTTGTGTGGCTTATTTATAGCAAAAAAACTGAAGAGTATATTTGTACGTAATGTTAAACTCATATCTGAGTTTCTTACCGGTTCTTTTCAGAAGGGTAGTCAACTTTCGACGTTATTAAGTGCCTTACCAGGACCCAAACTGAATAAATCTTTTTCATTCCCAACATCTATATTTATATCTATACATCTATACATACATATAAATAAAATTTAAGTGTCTGTTTATAATTCCAAAATAACAGCTTTTCACTAAATGCATATGAAAGTATACACGCTAATGACACTAACGAAACAAGTTTTAAAAATGTATCTGTCTGTCTGTTTGTTCCAGGTAATCTCTGATGGGACTTTCACTGGCAGATAGCTGATGTCTCAAGGAGTAATTTAGCCTACTTTTTTCTTTGTTACTTAGACACTTTAACTTAGACATTTATTTATTAAAAGGGTTCCGCGACAATAAGGAAGAAACTAAATCTATGCGGATGAAACCGCGGGGCACAGTTATTTAAAAATAAAGTCGGTTCTCGGTAAAAACGATGACACTTGAGAACGTTTGAAGCCTGTGAAGTTTTTACATATTCCTTCAGAGAATGTTGTAGATAATATTTTGTGTAATAGTTACCTAACCATTGACAAACCAGCCACTAATCCGTACAAAATAGATGTGTCTTATAAATTCAAAGTTGCGAAATCTTGTACAATCAAAACCATTTACTAAAACGAATATATTAAAAAAGGCTTAACATCAAGGGCACTGAACTTTGCCAGAACATGACACACAGATAATTAATGGTAAATGTATGGGTTTTATTGAAAGCTTCGGTATTTTGTTCAAGGTAAGTTGTTGAAAGAAATATGTCGGCAAGTAAAGTCGTTTGTGACTTGACTGTACATTTTGTACTTAAACGATGATGCATTTTAGTAAATATTCATAGTATTTTTTAGTCAGATTTGAGAAAACTTTATTGCTGTGCGATTTACTCATATCTGGCGACATATTGAAAAGAGTAATTACTGAGTTTCTTGCCAGGTTCTTCTGAGTAAAAAGCAACGTTCCAAACCTGGCGTTAGCATGAATAATGCTGTATGTCATTCTGACGACTTGAAAGTACTTTGGTAAAATTCTAATTAAATAAAGATATTTTGCCTTTTCATGGCAGAACTGTGTACCAATTTTGCTGACATTTGGAATATAAAAAATAACCCCAAGATGCGATTGAAAGAAGATGCATTTGTTTTCTTGAACTCCTTAATCTTCGGAACTATTGGTCCGATTTGAAAACTACTTTTAGTGTTTGATATCCCATTTATTGAGTAAGGTTATAATATATAATTATTGCAGATTAATGTTAGGTTAGCCCAAATAATCTATTCAATGCGGACTAAGTCGCGGGCAGAAGTTGGTATTGTTATAAAAGCGTTGGGTGCTTATTTAATTAAACATAATTACAAACCTTAATATTTTTACATAATATTATCGGTATTTAAGTACATTTTATTATTAAATATATATACATGGATATATACATATACAGATAAATAAAATTGAAGTCTCTGTTTGTAATTCCAAAATAACAGAATTTAATTAAATAAATAATATGAAAGTATACACGCTACTGACACTAAAAAACCAAGTTTTGAAATTATTCTCTGTCTGTCTGTTCGTTCCGGGTAATTAATCAAAAATTTTAGGGCGCCGCGACAATAAGGATGAAACTAAAACTACGCGGATAAAACCGCGGGGCACAGGTAGTTTATAATATGAATCAAGAAAAATGTTTAAATACATTTTAAAGGTCAGCTGTCAGGTTTAGTGATTCTCATATGCAGCCGTTTTATTATTAATAGACACTTTACATACATAATTTTACTTATTAATATACCAATCATTGGAAGTTATTTTATTACGACTATAATGTTTAATTAATTAATATTCATTCTCATCCATTGTATTATACCTAATCTTATTTAAAAAAAAACCTTGTATGATAGGTCCCGTCATTAGTTATGAGCGGGTACAGGCGTTAGCATATGTATGTATGAAGAGTAGTGTAGAGTCCTCCAGGGGCCCAATCATGAGCTCTTATTGCAATGTTAATTCAGTTGTGCGACAGTGACAGATGTATGCACGTCACATACATCTGTCTCATAAATGAGTGAAACTATCATGGCAATAAGAGTTTATGGTAAGGCCCCTGTTTACGTATTATTTGGGGTCAAAGGATCATTTTAGGACTAGATAAAGAGATCTATAACTTGATTCTAATAATCATGCATTTAACTACCTTAAGATAATGTAAGAACATACAAATTACTGTAGCCGACCGTTGACGCAACTCTGCTAAAATAATGTTTATGTAGAAACACTTAACAAATACGCTAGACGTTATAAATATTTAAAACGAGAAGGATTATCTGCCAATCATCATTTCATAACTTGTCAGAGGAGTCACTACTAGTCTTGGCTGTGCCTCGCGTGCCATGTACACATGTATACAAAACCTTTATCCATTCGAAGTATATTCATGCAAATAAAAAAAAATCAGCGACGATTAAATAAAATTGAAGTGTCTGTTTGTAATTCCAAAATAACAGCTTTTCACTAAATGCATATGAAAGTATACACGCTACTGACACTAAAAACCAAGTTTTAAAATTTTTCTGTGTCTGTCTGTCTGTCTGTTTGTTCCGGGTAATCTCTGAAACGGCTGAACCGATTTTAACGGGACTTTCACTGGCAGATAACTAATGTAACAAGGAGTAACTTAGGCTACTTTTATTTAAAAAAAAACATAATGGTTCCGCGGTTCACCCATGAAATTAACTCCACACGGGTGAAACCGCAGAGCACAGCTAGTAGATAAATAAATTTGAAGTGTCTTTCTAATTCCAAATTAACAACTTTTCAGTAGAAAGTATATTCGGTACTTACATTAAAAAAAACATCTCATCTCATCACAACATCTGTTTGTCTTTTTGTTCCGGCTAATTTCTGAATCGGCTGGACCGATTTCAACGAGACTTTCGCTGTTCAGACCTGACCAGTCAGCCTGACTACGTGTGAGTCAAAAAAAATTGATTACTGTGTAAGTGCCGTATATACTTTCAACTGAAAAGCTGTATATGAATTAGAATAAATAGTGAGTCGGTAGATGTAGAATGTATTCTAAAGCGTATGCAGGATTACCAATGTTTGACTCGACCACGAAATGCAAAAATTATTTTCTTTTCATTCGTAATAGTGAGTGATTTACCTAATAGTGTGTATGCAAATGAACTAGCACTTGTCCCCGCGATAGTCCTGCTTGAGTGAACAAAGCGTTATATGTTCTACACAAAACTATCTGCCGTTGCATCTCTCATTGTGGTTCGCCTCAAGTGCATTGTACATATTGACTGCGAAATATGGTTGAAGTTATGAGCTGGATATTTTAAAATGCATTGACTTTTATTTCTTAGGGAATTTGGTCACGAGAAAACTGAGGTCATATAATCTACTTTTCACGATGATTGTCACATAGGTCGGTCACTTAGTCACTAGAGCATTAATCGTACGATCAATTCTTGGTACGTATAATTTTAAAACGTGTAGCAACTGTACTAAGTTAAGAAGTCAACGAAATCCCTTAATTTGAATATACCCAAACTTATAATTCCCCTTCCCGTGAGAGTACGGAGATGAAATATAACATATTAATCAGTGATAATGTAGCCAAAAGGTGAAAATTTTTTTTTCAATCGGTTCAGTACTTCTTTTCCTTACAAACACTTACATACAAATCATTCCTCTTTATAATATTAATATAGATGACAGGTTTGTAAATGTTACGTTTTTCAGAAGAACCCAAAAACAATTCAGCTATTGCTCTTTTCAAAAATATTTGTATAATTCTGATCATAATAAGGACCAATGTTTATGATATGAAGTGAATATAATTTGAGAATGGATTATAACTAATATGACTCTGGTATCGTCTAGTCATTAAGAGTTAGTGCCTTCAGAAGTGCCTCAAGAAAGCATATTTTGTAAAATAATATTGATATTCAGTTTTAATGACATTAAAACAAAATGCAAAAACAATTCGCAAAGGTCAGATGACAGTCGTCTTTAAATCTGATAACAGATCGAGTGTTGACCCCAACAAGTCCCCTACTCGGTTTGGAGAAATGTCATGGCAACTGTGACAAGTAAAAGTATACCCCAATAAAATTATAATATGTCAACATCTCCCTGGCCTTATCCCATACATTGTTGGGGTCAGCACTTGATTTACACAAACCGACTGTCATCTCACCTTCACAATTGCTACTATGAGGAAAATCGGTCTGGCTTAAACTAGTTGTCATACTTTTTTAGGCTTACGATGTCCAAGGTTGTTATATTGACAACCGGGACAGAAGGCTTAACGTGCTCTCCGAGGCAACTCGAGCGGTCACTTCCAACTACAGGCATTGGTTGGGGTTGCTTAAATTTATAGTGTACTGTATTTTAACTGAGTATAATGTGGAATGTTTCAGTCAAATAGCTATAGAAGTATCTTGTCCTTGTTGATAGGATTAATAAGGTGGAGGTAGAAGAGGAAGAAGTGATACGTAGTTAAAAGTACTTTTTCTTCCACGGTGATTCCACTCACTACTCAAAAGTTCTGCTCCGAATATTGTGCCAATACCTCGCAATTGTCCTTTTTCGAGAAATTTACCTATTAATCGTATTGATTTAAGAATTGTTCAAGATGTGCACATTATTGTATGCGTTAGTTAGCAGATATTGGCACTTCACCATTGATATCCCGATGTGAAACTCTAAGTAAGCTTAAGTCTCTCTCAATCCCTTTAGCCTTTCATTTTCTGATAGACAAGAGTTTTCATTCTTAAAAAAATAATGCTTGAAACATCCTTAATATTGTGTAATAGTAGCCGCTTCCCTTTTGAAGTAGTAAATTACTTATGGTGTAAGTTCGCTTCGCTTATGACTTGTGCGTCACATTCTAGCACACATACACACATTTGCGACATTCCTCTGACTCTATTGTGTACTGAAATTTGGTTTTCTATGGCGAAAAAATCTTTTTGTTCTCAACGTTTGCTAATGCAGGGCTTTGCCATAACAATTAGGATTGCATCACATGTTATCGCTCATATTTTGTTCATTTTCCATTCCGTTTTGTAAATATGGACACCGTTTTCGGATAAAATATTTTCACAGACTTTCACTTTTTATATTTAATTACTAGATGACCCAGCGAACTTCGTATCACCTGTATATTTATCGTTTTTAGTATTTCTAAAACTATATCAAGGTCAAAATTACCCAAATTGGTCCAGCCATTTTCGAGGTTGAGCGAGACTAACGAACAGCAATTGATGTATAGATAATGTAGAGAAAAACAGACAGGAGAAGTAGAAAAACTTCCTCGAGGAACAGTCTGAGGCGCGGAACTAGATTGTGCACTCGTTGGAAGGCTCAGCAAGAACTTAAGGTCCTGTGGTCCTACCATCATCGGTATAAGCACAGCGTATTAAGAACCTCTCAGCTTTGACGTTTCATTTTGGTACCGTAAAATTAAATGTCAAAGCCAATAAGTTCTTAATACACGCTGATTAATCGATCGTAGTTGGCCCCTTGGTCCGTGGAGAATATGGCACTTGAAGAAGAAGATGCGTGGATGGACTAAGTAACGTAAGCCAGGCCACTAATTAATAACATTCATCATTTCCACTTCTCCGTCACCAAACTCATCATTTAATTAAGGAACCAGTTTTTTTATTGCCAAAAAATCATGATGTAAAGTGGTAAGCGTAAAGTTGGATAATCGCTTACTTCATAAATGTTTACTTCTGTATATTGTATGTAAAACTAGGGACCCGCCCCTCACTTCGCGTCAGTATATGATTTTTGAGTCTATTACAGAACGTTGACATTTCTTCACTAACTTTAAATTTAAAATCGTAATTTTTAGTTATAAACCCGGTTAATCTCTTACGTGTTCATTAAAACCGTATCAAGATCCGTTACGTAGTTTTTCTGGAGACAAAATATTTTGTACGAAAAAGGCGACTACAAACGAAGCAGGCATCCATCTGAACAAATTAAGATTGTTATGAATATAAAGCTCACGAATATAAAATAGCGTTACCTATTAGTTAGTTAGGGTATTAGGAAACAATTTGTAAATAAACTATTAAAGTTCCCGCTTAGGTCAACTATAAATATTTTCAAAGACAAGAGGTCAAGCGTCTGCATTAAGCGGCATTTAAATCAATACATGGTCACTGATTTAATGATAAAATGATTCTAAATTTGATTTATGAATATGATTTTACTATTTAAAAATGATTTACTTTTGACTTCCTAACAATTACTTCAATTATTGGTTTATGCAGTTAGGTTATTGTTGGAATACTAGGGGCCAACTATGATCGACTAAACAAAACTTATTCAGAGTTCCTAGTGCGAGTTTTATTATAATTGCCGTCCCAAGTCATCGCGTCGAAATAAACGCAGATTTGTAAGGGCTCACAATAGTGTCATGTTTAGGCCGACAGAGGCGCTGTTTCGATCCCATATAAATCTGCGTTAACTTTGACGCGGTGATTTGTGACGGTGGTAGGGAAAAACTGGCTCTAGGCCCTCAGAACTTTTTGTACTGTGACATTTAATTTAACGGTACAAAAATGAACCCAAGAAATTTTTATACTCATCTTAAACCGATTATTATAGTCCCAGTTTGCTCTAAAATTATAATAGTGATGAAAATTAACATATTTACCTTTTGACTACTGTAAAAAATTCCGATCAATTTAATTTTGTAGCATTATTTATACCAAACGTCTTTCTATAGTAACCGTAACCCAACGACTTGTTTCTAATCACTTAAACATGAAATAAACACTATAATCAATCACTGTTTTAAATAAATACTAAGAATTACAAGCAAAAAATATCTCCATATAAGTGTAATAAAAAACCTTGCATACTTTCCGCATCACATTTCCGTTTATGTCATCTGTGCGACAGCGCTATACTCTGTATTTAGATAAGATCACTTCGCATTAAAAAAACAAAGTCCTAACTAAATGGTAACAAAAGGTATGAAATAATAATTATTAAATTTGGGCCCCGGTAAGGTTATGAATGTCAAAAATTTACCACCGGTTCGTATACTTACTTTCTGACAAGAACCGGCAAGAACTGAGTTTCTTGCCGGTTCTTGTCAGAAATCATGTACCAGGCATCATGTACATTTCATCGATACGATATAAATCACATTACTTCATCATACAAAAATCAAATTCGGTAATTCGGTACCGGAAAATATCGGCAGATTTGCGAAATAATTTCAAATTATTAGTGTTCAGCAGCTGAACAGAAGCTACAAACCTATAAAGAAAAAACCTACTTCATCCTATAAAAGGCCTTTCAATATTGTATCGACCACAGATGAGTGCCATTAACATGTCTGTTTTGCACAAGTTCGCTTTAAAATAGTCGTGTCCAATTGAATACATGTTTTGGAGCCGTTTTCGACACAAGTATTATTTTAGAAACATCTCTTCGCGTCAACGTATAATTTTGTAAGTATAACCCTGTTGTCAAACTATGATTGATATGTCATCTATACTCTATACAGATAAATAAAATTGAAGTGTCTGTTTGTAATTCCAAAATTACAGCTATTCACTAAATGCATATGAAAGTATACACGCTAATGACACTGAAAAACCAAGTTTTAACATTTTCTCTGTCTGTCTGTTTGTCTCTTTTTTCCGGGTACTGGCAGGTAGCTGATGTTTCAAGGAGTAACTTAGGCTACTTCTATTAATTAAAATATTAGGGTTCCGCGACATGAAGCATGAAATTAAATATACGCGGGTGAAACCGCGGGGCACAGCTAGTAGAAAATATAAAAAATCTATAAGTTGAACTATGTCGTTTATTAGTATGTGTTTCGAAGTATGTATAGTATATAGACTATATTTAATTAAATGGTATTTCCATTTGTAAATCAATAATTTGTTTCCCAGTAGTAGCCCAGAGTCTAAGTGAGTGTCCGGCTAATGGAATTAAGCTCTCCCACTATAACATAGGATTTAAACCAGAACTGGCGAAATGTGGTTTAGCAATATCAAAAGTGAATAAATCAGTCAGTCAGTCATTTTTAATTCTATATCAGAAGATCACACTCAAGGAAATACAAAATCACAATCACGCAAAGGTTGAACAAGTGACGACGTGACCTTTCTAAGACCAGTTGCATAATGTCCCCAGTCATTGGAGAATCTAGGTTCGGCTAATATATTACCTACATAATACATACCTATCGAATAAAGTATCATATTATTATATAAATTTATCACTCAATATAAAATAATTGCTAATGGAATAAATTGTTTGTTATTTTGTCCTTAGAATTACGCTTTATTATAATTTAATGAAGGTATGTAATTAATTATTTTAATTCATACGTACTTATCATCGCGACGAGATGATTGCGGAGAAGACACAAATGAGCGTATATAAAAAAAAATTAAAAAAAATGTTTGGAAGTAGTTTGTTTGGAAGAAAGCCAAGAGAGTTATTAAGAATATGATAATTCAATAGTGGCTTCCTTGGCTATATTAGGAATGATGTAATTGTGGTCACTGCAATAAAACAGCCATTACACTTATGGGTTTCGAATTATTGAGGATCACCATGCCCGACTCTAATTTTGCCTACAACTCCCCTATATTTAGAATCTTCCTTAAATTCAAGGGGATATTAGACGCTTAATTAATATCTGCCTGACCGACGACTACGATGGTATGTTATATTTAAATTTCTTTACAATTTTGCAATGTTAATTGCTTGTCGGGGTAAATTATTTGTATAGGAACTAAGCATACTCAAGTGGCTTACAGGCATGTTGAAATATCTTAAGCCTTTGATTATCAAGAGAGAAAAATCAGAGAAGGCATCGTAGACTCATAATTCTCATAAATGTATGTAGTTCTTGATGCCCCTTAAGTCTATAATTGTTAAGGTAATTTAACTTAAAGTTACTAAAATTATTTATACAGATATCCAACTATAAGACATATCTCTATATAGATACACGATACAAAAATAAGTATTAAATAAAAACATCTCATGACTGAATCCCAATTCAGAATTCAAATACGACTCATTTAAAAATCCCGCACTTTTCCACCAGATCTTGTATAATGAACAGAGACTCACCATTTTCCCTTTTGTCGGTTAGCACATACACATGTCCACAACACAAAGCGCGTCTTCTTCCGCGCGTGAGTCGATACGTTTGAGCCTCGGTCGAGTCATGTCATTCAATATATAGCTTCGGTGCTGAGGTTGTTCGGTAATCCTGAAAGTTAATGATTTTTGGCATTGAAACTCCTTTTTAACATTTTTATGTGAAGCTTCTACTATTTAGGGTTCATTAAGATTCCTTCACGGACACATTTGTTATTATATGACAATGTATCTCAATTTACGTATTCTTAAATGTAGCGATGTTAATATTAGGTTTTGGTAAAGTGTGAGTTTGAAGTTGATAATTTTCGGACCTTCTGAACCCATTCCTTAAATCATTTCCAAACTTCCAAATTATTTTCAGACTATCTTTTCGCAAGCCAATATTTCTAATTGATTACCTAGACTTAAAAGAAACTATTTTAAAATCGTCGCAAGGATCTGATTATACAGAATTATAAATGTTCCCGTCGGGTTCAGAATATTGTTTTTTACTAAAAACCCGGTAAAGAACTAAGTAGTTATTCTTTTCAAAAACATTTCGTTCGTATAGCCTTAAAGAAATAACAGACAGAAAGAGACTTACAAAGTATACTCGTAGATAAGAAGATATTAAGTAACGCCTTATTAATAAGTAGCATAGTGTAAGAAGTGCGTAATCTAAGGATCACAGTAGTATTTTCTTTCATAATAGGTATAGTTATGGTATATGTTATGTTATACAGTTTGACACCTAATTCCATCAATTTGTTCTTAGCGGATTATAAAGTTGGTATTTTTTATTTAAAATAGCAATAAAGATAATCTTCACACCTTTCAAGGACGATCCCCGGAAGTCTTCGCAGATATGTTGTAAGGTTCTGTTACTACTGAATGTTTATTAACAGATCTATTAGCATTCAATCACATTCCTTAGACTTGGTCCATTTCTTAGAACCGTGGTGACCGTGGGATTTGACTCGTCGCCTAGTACGCAAGCGACACAAGTTCAAATCATAGTGGTGCCTGAACCGATGAGTTTTTCAAAAAAACTTATGTGCAGCGATTTCACACCACATGCTTTACGGTGGACAATATCGTGAGGAAACCTTCATAAAAGTATCTGAGAAGAAATTTAAAGGCTCGTGTATAGTGCCTGAGACGGCAATAGACTCACCATCTGTCACGTTGGCACTTAATCATCTTCGGTGAAAAGTGGGTGTTGTTATTACACACCTCTGTTTATCCCTTTAGAGAATACAGACATGACCATATGTATGTATTCTAAGACTTGCTTGTAAGAGAAAATGTGTTATGTTGATTTTTCACTCGAAAAATCTGTAAATATTGCAATTCTTGCGCGCGTTACGAACTAATTGTAAACTGTTTTGTTTCATACCATCACACCTGTAAGTACAGTGCAATTGGCTTTTAACTGGAATATTGTACGGATTTATAACGGATACGATCTTTTAATAAGACTATAATACTAGTCAGAACATCGACTGACTACTTAGAATCATAAATCTTTGGCTCTAATGTGGTTTTCCCAAGAGCTCTGCAAATCAACTATGATCATATTAAACAGCACGTATTAAGAACTTCTAAGCTTTGACATTTAATTTTTACCATGAAACAAAGTTGGTCGCTGATTTTGCAAGCCTGGTAATAACTTACCATCAGATGGACCCTATGTACCTATGAATGCTATTTTATATGGTATTTGGACGGCAATCAAACCTGCAACCACTACCTTTGCAGCTGGACTATGAGGGACCATGTAGCCAAGTATTATCGTTTAAGCAGGGCGCATTAAGAACTGCTGAAAATTGACATTTTAGGGAAACGTCAAAGCTCAGAAGTTCTTAATACGCTCTGCTTAAACCGATGATGGCAGGCCCCGTAATATGAGCTCTTATTGCCACTACAGGTAGTCCAACTAATTGTTTGACTAATTGCGAGACAGGTTTATATGACATGTATTATAAATCTGTATCACATAGTTGCTAACATTTTTGACCATAGGTCGCTAAATAAAACATATTAAAACTTTTTGTTATGTCTTGTTTATTGAGGTTGGCCGGATTCTATTAAAGTTAAACTGTTTATTTTTAATGATTAAGATCTACAGTTCTCAAAATCCAGTTTGTCCGCTTTGATACCTTTATTTTGTTAGAAATATTTGACAAACGGTGACCATTTAATAAATCAAATTAATTATACTCCGCTCTAGATGTACGTAGGTGTTAATGGCCAAAGTTTGTGAATACGACAAAGACAACATGATTCCAATATTTAGAGTTAATGTTATCATCGATATTTAGGGTTTTGTACCCAAAGGATAAAACGGAACCGTATTAGTAAGACCGTCTGTCTGTCTGTCTGTCCGTCTTTCACCAGTACCCCTATCACGAGTTCGCCACCGTTTCCGTAATCTACACTCGCTAGCGTCTCCGCCGAATATTATATATAAAATATGTCATACAAATATTATCGGTGGCTTTAGGGAGTGTCGATAAAGAAAAATAAAATATTTAAGGGCAAAAAATCACGTAACAAACATGATTTTGTTGCCGTTCATATAGATATTGGTACTGAATCCTTTGTGCGTGAGTCCGACTCGCAATTGGCTGGTCGCTTAGTTTCATCACACAAGTGTACCCACGTTGACTCAGATATCCAAAATTCTGAAGGAGTGTCCACATTCGGAGAAAATCTAAATGACAGCTAATAGACTTTATTTAAGTATAGAAGACAATTTTTTCAACTCATAAATGAAATTTCTTTCAATAACTTATTTTATATTTCGATTACTCTGAAATAATAGGAAAATGAAGAGCTGTCAAAGCTCATCCTATATCAAAGTTTATTAATTTCATCAGATCACCTGGTGAAATGATTGATTATTGATTTAAAGAAGCCTTCATCCCACCGAACATCCTTCATTTATCATCAAAAGCTACGTGACATTCGAAATAAGAAGACCAGGGGCCTTATCATGAGCTCTTAGTGCCATGATAGTTTCACTCATTTATGAGACAGATGTACGCGACGTGTATACATCTGTCACTGTCGCACATCTGAATTAACATTGCAATAAGAGCTCATGGTTGGGCCCCAGTGTAGTAATAAAAAGTAAGGCGTGTAATGTAATTATGCTACATTTCCCCTTTTGGGTAATTTCTGGGATGGCGTGAGAAACTGTATTATTTTACTAGCTGTGCCCCGCAGTTTCACCCGCGTAGATTTAGTTTCCTGCTTCATGTCGCGAAACCCTAAATTTTTTTTATTAATAAATGTAGCCTAAGTTACTCCTTGAAACATCAGCTACCCGCCAGTGAAAGTCCCGTTAAAATCGGTACCGCCGTTTCAGAGATTAGCTAGAACATACAGACAGACAGAGAAAAAATTAAAAACTGTTTTTTTGGTGTCAGTAGCGTGTATACTTTCATATGCATTTAGTGAAAAGCTGTTATTTTGGAATTACAAACAGACACTTCAATTTTATTTATCTGTATAGATTATGAGAAAAATAACCGTGCGTGTTGCAAGACGTTTTTAACCGACTTCAAAAAAAAGAGGAGGTTATCATGAATTCTACTGTATGTTTTTTATTTTGCAAATACATCGGTATTATCATATTATCAAAGGCGTCGGGATGTGACGACCCCACCGCCCACCAGTGAAAATCAAAGCACTTATCTGTACATACTTGTTTTGATTCCCACTGGTGCAGTCAGTCAAAACGACAGCATTCCCAAGGAGGGTTGATGTCAGGTTGACGGCCGGTCCTAAAATACATAGTCAAAACAATAGCATTCCCAACGAGGGTTGACGTCAGGCAGGCGGCCGGTCATAAAACTGATTGCCAAATCCTTTTGCAATGTACCACAGTATAAAAGAATGCGATCGGGCTAGGGCGTCCCCCCCAGGCGACGCGCAGAGGCAGCACCCGGCTTCTGTGAGAAGTGGACTAGGGTTGTTGCATCACGGGCGGGTGCGACGTAAGAAGCGAGCTCAGTGTGAAAGAGAAGTAAGGTTAAGGTGTGCAAGTTGGAATGTAGGGACGATGACTGGAAGAGGAAGAGAGTTAGCGGATGTACTGAACAGAAGACGTATTAATGTAGCGTGCCTACAGGAGACCAAGTGGAAGGGTGCAAAAGCTAAAGAAATTGGCGAAGGGTACAAGTTATATTACAGTGGAAGTGATGGTAAGCGAAATGGTGTAGGAATTGTGTTGGATAGTAAATTGAAAGAATGTGTGATGAATGTGAAAAGGATGAGTGATAGGATCATTGCTGTGAAAGTGATTGTCGAAAGTGTTATCTTGAATGTAATAAGTGTATATGTACCTCAATCTGGATGTGATGAACTAGTGAAAGAAAAGTTTTGGATGAACTTTGATGCAGTGTTGATAGACATTCCCGAGTGTGAAGAACTGTATGTAGGTGGAGATTTTAATGGACATGTTGAATAAATGAGAGCTATGAAAGAGTGCATGGAGGTTGGGGGTACGGAAACCGAAACAGTGATGGTGAGACTTTTCTACAAGCCGCTCTCGCCTTTGACCTAGCTATAATAAATACATATTTCCAAAAAAGAGTCGAACATTTAATTACATATAAAAGTGGCCAACACGCAACACAAATTGATTACTTCCTCACAAGAAGAAATAAACTTAAATATATCAGAAACTGTAAAGTACTGCCTGGCGAGGCTTTAGTATCACAACATAGGTTGTTATTGATGGAAGCGTCAATTATGGCGCATATTACTAGAGTTAAAAGTCGGCCCCCACCAAAAATGAAATGGCGAATGTTGGAAAAAGATGAGTATGCAAGGAGATTTAGGAATGACGTCGTTGGTGAAATTATTGGAATGGTGGACAGTATGAAAGATAAGTCAGTGAATGAATGTTGGAATGAGATGGCAAATTGTATAAGAGGTATAGCAAAAAGTGTGCTTGGGGAAACGAAAGGAAAAGGTTTGATTGATAGAGAGACATGGTGGTGGAATGATGAAGTACAAAAGACGTTAAAAGAGAAGAAAAAAGCGTTTAAAGAATGGCAAACTATGAAAGATGGTAATGAAAACATGAAAGAAGCAAGAAAGATTTCATATAAGGAATGTAAGAAAAAGGCTAAAAAGGCGGTAGCGATTGCCAGAGCTCAGGCCCAGAACTTAATTTATGATGCTCTCGACGGGCCTGGAGCTGAGAAGGAGCTCTACCGCATCACCAAAGCCAGAGAGGAACGTGCAAAAGATCTAAAGCATGTTAAATGTATGAAAGATGAAGCGGGAAAGGTATTATTTCAAGATGAGGCTATAAAAGAACGATGGAAAGTTTACTTTGAGAAATTAATGAATGAGGAAAATGATTGGGACGGTTTGTTAAAAGACGAAGCAGTGAATGAAGGTTTAGTGAGGCCCATCAGTGAAGATGAAGTAAGGAAAGCAGTGTGCAGTATGAAGAATGGAAAAGCGATGGGGCCAGATGGTATACCAGTGGAAGTATGGAAGCTATTAGGTAAAGATGGATGCAAGTGGCTGACTTTATTCTTCAATAAGTTGTTGATCGAAGAGGCGATCCCTGATGAATGGTGCAATAGTTCGCTCGTGCCCATCTTCAAACACAAAGGTGATGTACAGGACTGCAATAACTATCGAGGAATAAAGCTCATGTCCCATAGTATGAAAGTGTGGGAAAAAGTGATAGAGAAACGATTGAGAGAAGAAAGTGAGATAACACAAAATCAGTTCGGGTTTATGCCAGGTCGCGGGACAACAGACGCCATATTTGCCCTCCGCCAACTGTGCGAGAAGTATAGGCGTGCTCATACGAACTTGCACATGGTGTTTGTTGACCTAGAGAAAGCATACGATAGAGTACCCCGAACGGTTTTGTGGTGGACTTTGAAAAAGAAAGGTATGCCTGGGAAGTATGTGGAGTTAATTCGTGCTATGTACGATCGGTCAAGTACGCATGTCCGTTCAGCTGCGGGCAGTACCGGCGAGTTCAATGTCGCCGTTGGCTTACACCAAGGGTCGGCTCTGAGTCCTTACCTCTTCCTGTTAATCATGGATGCATTGACATCGGCGATACAGGAGGAGGCACCCTGGTGCATGCTATTTGCCGACGACATTGTACTGGTCGGTAAGGATGGGCCCGAGGTCCAGAGCAGGTTGGTAAAATGGCAGCATTCGCTGGAGAAGGTTGGCTTGAAAATCAGCAGAACCAAGACGGAGTACATGTTCTGCGATTTCGGCGGTATATCCGATCCAGTAAATGTAAGCCTAGACGGTGTACCCATACCAGTGTGCTCCGACTTCCGGTACCTCGGTTCACTCATCCAAAGCGATGGCGACTTGGACAGGGCTGTACAGCACAGAATTAACTCAGGATGGATGAAGTGGCGGCAGGTCACGGGGACAATATGCGACTCCCGATTCCCACTTAAGCTTAAGGGGAAAATATACAAGACCATAGTAAGGCCTGCCGTCCTCTATGGATCTGAATGTTGGGCCACAAAGGTGACGGATGAAAGGAAGCTGCATGCAACTGAGATGCGGATGTTGAGATGGATGTGTGGCGTAACGAGATTGGACAAGGTGAGGAATGAGTTTATAAGGGGAAGTCTGAAAGTAGCACCAGTGACTGAGAAGTTGAAGAATAAACATTTGTCGTGGTATGGACATGTTATGCGGAGGGATGAGGAAAATGTTGCCAAAAAAGTTTTGTTTATGAATGTGGATGGTTACAAGGGGAAAGGAAGACCTAAGAAACGATGGATGGATTGTGTGAAAGATGATATGGCTAGAATGGGAGTGAATACAGATATGACGGCTGATAGAGAGAAATGGAAGAGAAGAACACATTGCGCCGACCCCAAATAACATGGGATAAGGGCAGGAAGATGACATCGGTATTATCATAGTATGTTAATTGATGAAAACACACGGAAGTAATAATCACTTCATTGATAATAGCGACCAAAATAGTATTTACATTACTTTAAACACTTAATAATTTTGCTACATGATTAATGTTTGTTCCTTCATTTGAGTAGATTTTTTAAATTAATAATATATGTATACATTATAATGGACCAATACTTATTCTGTCATAGACATAGTCATATTTTACAAGAATGTTTTCAACCTTGATGCATGCATTTGAATAAAAGTAATAAGAAATTATTTATTGCAAATTGCATGGAATAATTTTTCGCTTATATTTAAAATCACAATGTGGCATCTTTTTATAAGTCACTGTTCGATCACTATTTATAAAAATGAGGGTAGATTATTTTCACGACTACCCTCCATTCTCTAGCCGCGGACAGCCGGGCGACAGTCGACTTTTGGATACGGTTCGGTACACACGTCACGAGAACGGTTCTCTTTGCTTGTGAACATTATATAAATGCACAAGTGTTATTAAATATTAACTGAACTATCGTGTGGTGACTTTAATTGGATAATACGAGCAAGGACAAGTTATCGTTCCAGAACCAGACAGCTATGCTGAGCTGAGTACAAGCGTTGGAGTAGCAAAGGTTAGTAATAGCATAGTTTATTTTACCCTGTGTTTCAGCCCTTTGAAGAGATTTTCTGGTTTCTTCCAAATTACTTATATTTTGAAGAATCGTGCTTTCTTAGAAATGTAGTTTTGCTGTAATTATACCCATAATTATAATTGTCGCCTCGTATCATAGGATTACCATGATCATGATAAAATACAGGGCAAAGTTTAATGAACTATCATATCTAATTACTTTACCAACATTCTTTATATTTTTAGTCTGACATACCTACCCACTTAATCTCTTGATTATCTTGTTCTTACAAGGTGTCGGCTAAGTTTCTTGCCAGCTCTTCTTAGACGTGGTCATTTCATAAATACACAAAAAAAATCTTTCTTATTATATTGATACCGGTATGAAAATTTAAAACAACTTTAAATATGGATTCATTGTCTTCCATAGATAAATAACCTAGATACCGACTGCAGTGCCATTTGCCGGGATAATTTTTGAATCTACACCGTCCATGGTGCCACCCAAATGCGGTGCAGTTCAGTGACACACTTATAGTAGAATATATTTTTTTATTATATAAAGATTATAATAGTTGCTACAAGTGCCTTTTACGTAACAAGAGAACCTTGGACCTGACCTAAAATAATTGTATATAAATTCTTTCTTAGAATTTTTAACGACGTAACGTTCAAATATGAATAAAAAATCGAATTTAATTATGGCAATGTCAGACACATTATTTATATCTTTATAGTTTTTTAAATCTTTCGTGAACCGTGTTGCAGGAATAAAACATAATTAAGCGATTTATATGATAATTTGGAATTTGTTTAACCTCATACATGAATAAATTTGTTAAGTTTAAAGAAAATCACAAGTTTGAGAATAATGTTCATGCACTTGCTATATAAATAATTTGCACATTTAAGTAAAAAGGTAGTGAAACATTAAATCGGTCTTAGGGTCTCTTTATACCCAATCAAAACAAATTAGCATTATCTATACAGATAAATAAAATTGAAGTGTCTGTTTGTAACTCCAAAATAACAGCTTTTCACTAAATGCATATACCGCGGGGCACAACTAGTTAATTAATAAAAATAATTTTCTAGCATCATGTTTATTCTCCTTTTTTTTCCTCGAACACATTTCACGCTTATTGTACACTAGCTGTTTCCCGCGGATTCACCCGCGTAGATTTAGTTTCTTCTTTATTGTCGCGGAACCCTAATATTTTTAATAAATAAAAGTAGCCTAAGTTACTCCTTGAAACATAAGCTACCTACCAGTGAAAGTTCGGTTGAAGTCCGTCCAGCCGTTTCAGAGATTACCCGGAACAAACAGACAGACAGACAGACAGACAGACAGACGGACAGACAGACAGAGAAAAAATTTAAAACTTGGTTTTTTAGTGTCAGTAGCGTGTATACTTTCATATGCATTTAGTGAAAAGCTGTTATTTTGGAATTACAAACAGACACTTAAATTTTATTTATCTGTATGTATAGATGTATAGATCAATTTTATTTATCTGTATAGTTTTATTTATCTGTATAGATTTGAAATATTCTTTATAACTTCATAATCGTCCACTGAAAAAAATTCCACACGTAAGATTCGTCTTGATAATCCAATTGTTTTTTTTTATTTGGTAATGTTTGTGTATGTATATGAAAAAGAAAACTATTTTCCAACTGCATGCAAACATTATAATCCTTTAAATTTAGTTTTATTTAAAATCTTATTTCAGTATTTTTGGATAATTGAAGAGTTGTATACTGGGATTTTATTTATTTATACTTGATTTTCTTACCGATTTATAATTTAAACATCGGTTCAATGAACTAGCGGAGTGTGCTATATTATACCTGCAAATACAATTCAACATAGCGATACTATTTTTGTATATTTTTAACGGTGAAAACTTGATACACAGAATGTGACATCCCAGCCTTGATCAAAAGACGATTACAGATCTTATAGTTTGTGGCATCCGTTTCAATCCCACGCACTAGGTACTAGTCAAGGGCGGTAGTGAACAGATAACGATTTAAACGATCTTTGGTACATCCTATTGTGTATAATATATCAACGCTACCGCTTTCACACTCAGGAACATTTATTCCGCGTCACCATAAAACTATGGGTTTTGAAAAGAAAAAAAAGTTATGGAAAGTGAAGTGGTAAAATATTCCACGTTCATAAGTGGGGCCTTAACTGGATAAATAATTTTCATGCTGTGCCGTGAGAACCGTGGTGGCCTCGGGGTTAGAGCAGTCGCCTGCTACGGAAACCACGCAAGTTTGAATCCCAGGGGAGCCTGTACCTTATGAGATTTTCTAAAAAACTTATGTACAGTGATTTCACACCACGTTCTTTACGGTGAAGGAAAACATCGTGAGGAAACCTGCATATGTCTGTGAAATAATTCAAAGACGTGTGTATAGTGCCTGAGACGGCGATGGACTCACCCTCTGTGACGTTGGCACTTAATCATATTCGGTGAAATGTGGGTGTTGAAAATTACAACACCTCTGCCTACTCCTTCGGGGAATACAGGCGTGAGCATATGTATGTATGTAAATAATTATCATTTTCAAAATATGCGTGTAACCATTTACTGAGAAGCTGTTAATTTGGACCTACAAACAGACAATTCTATTTTATTTCTCTTTAAAGATTATTTTCGTAGTGAAAGATGCGCCCTTTCGTTAATATAGCTTACACAAGCAATAATAACCACAATATATTAATAAGAAACAGTAAACTCTCTCAGAAATATGATATTAGCATATATTATTATCTTGTGAAACTAAAGTGGACATTTCATAAAATAATATTGCTCTTGGAAATTAACCAACACAATATTATGTTGCTCGTAAGTTGATACAATTTACAGTTTAATCAAAATGAATTAACTTTTTAAAAATTAATGAATATTATAATAGTTTTAGATTAATAATGAATAAACTATATCAATAACTGCTTCATCATCAACCTACCTTATCACTTGTCCACTGTTGGACATAGGCCTCCCCTAATGAACGTCCTGTCTTCGGCTTGCCGCATCCAGCATCTGCCTGCAGTCTTTCGCAGATAGTCTTCCCACCTGGCCGGAGGGCGTCCTACACTACGTTTACTCCACTCAAGAACACGTTTACCCCAATAACTGCTTAGGTTGGGAGATTCATCTTGGCTGGAGAAAATGTTTGCAGTATTTTGGTACTGGGAAGCGATGCGTGATACCGAGAAGTTTTTCGTTTTTGTCAATTGTTAGAACATCTCGATGCATCGTGATAGTTTTCAATCGCAGTCGAGTAGCGAGTCCGAAACGATCGTGAGTATTTGCCCATCGTCATCGTGTCGGCCGGTTTCATAATAAAAATCGAAACAATTTAAAAGCTCTCAATTGTTTCAGCGCCTGGGGCCCAACCACGACCTCTTATTACAATGATAGTTCAGTAGTGCGACAGTGACAGATGTATACACGTCACATACATCTGTCTCATAAATGAGTGAAACTATCATGGCAATAAGAGCTCGTGGTAAGGCCCCTGGTCAATGGTTGACTCGTTGGAAAACTTAACCGAATGCAATTTCTTCTTCGATTGTTGAAACATCTCGCAATCGCGCATCGCTAGTACTACCACCAAAAGATCGCCTAATAGCTACCCCTTAATGCTGTGTTTCTATAGTGAGTAGGATTGCCAAGGCTCCTTTCTCGTAGACATACCTCTACTTTAAGGTCTGGTGATGATAATTTACTAAAAAGAAAAATTGTTTATGTATAAAATCTATACAGATAAATGTGTCTGTTTGTAATTAAAAAATAAGAGTTTTTCACTAAATGGATATGAAAGTATTCACGCTACTGACACTGAAAAACCAAGATTAATTTTTTTTCTCTGTCAGTCTGTCCGTCTGTCTGTCTGTTTGTTCCGGGTAATCTCCGAAATGGCTGGACGGATTTTAACGGGACTTTCACTGACGGATAGCTAATGTTACAAGGAGTAACTTAGGCTACTTAGATTTAAAAAAAAACATTAGGGATCCGCGGGCAACCATGAAATTAAAATCTACGCGGCTGAAGCCGCGGGGCACAGCTAGTTTTATAATAAAAAAAATGTATAAAGTTTTTTTGTAAATAAAGGGATCTCTCCTCCCTCTGTTTACAAGGCAAGGCACAATCCGCTAATGATTAGAATTAACAAAAAGTTGTTAGCAAAATGCCGCTAAGTTTTTTTTACTACAGTGTTAAGATAATTTCCTATAGATATGTAAACAAAATACCTTGCAAGCGCACGATTGCTTTTGCTAATCAAATGTCAGTCTCGGTGAGCTTAAGTTATTCAACATTTGGAAAACACAAAAATGTAGGTAAACCTCCAATCGGGGTCAATGGTAAATCCCGGATCACAAATCGACAGCAAAGTGCCAATATCTCCTAACTATCGCAGTCAAGAATCTACGATAAATAAGTGAAATTCTCAAAAAAAATCAGCTAGGAGGTATTAGATAGAAAGAGCGAGATAGATAGATAGGGATAGGCTTTTGACTCCATAACTCAAAAGGAAAAGGAATCATTATAGGATTTAAAGGATCTAAATACTGTTTTATACGAAGTCGCCGTCGCAGTCCGATTCGCCCTCCCCATGTTACGGCTCATTTTGATGGTTAGTAGTTAATGCCGCTTATGGACGCTTGCAATGCCAGGGAACTCTCACTCGCAACTATGTGAACTTAGTGACTCCCGTCTTGTCGACGACGGGGAACTCTGTTACAAGTGCCGTCATGAGCTATGAGACGAAAATATTGGGGCTGCCCATGTATTTACGTCGTGTCATACTACCCCTATCACGGTTTTGCCACGTCACGGTTTTCGTTTTCTATACTCGCTAGCTTGTATAGCGGTAGTATGTATAATCCTGTAAAATATATCAATCTGACGATTTGAAAGTGCTTTGTAAAAAGTCTAATCCAATATAGATATTTTTGACTTTGACTTTGTATGAGATATTTCAGTTCTTCACGTCACCACTGAGAGGCCTTGTAAAATTAGTACTGTGCATTCAAGGTCATATCTCGTTATGGCAACTCAGGCCTTACCATAAGCTGTTATTGCCATCATAGTTCCACTGTATGACAATTACATTCTTATACACATCATAATAAGAGTTAAACTTTCATGGCAATGAGAGGTCATGATAGGTCCCCTTAACGCCCCACAGGCGAAACTGTGGGTAGAAGTTGGTTCCGTATATACCACTCATATTTACTAGTATTCGTTTACTGGCAGGTTATCGTTCATCAAACTTAAACAAACCGCTAAGAACTAAGAATATTCTCTCGCCGGTACAACTGACTTTTGTAGCGAAGTAATAAACTCTGAGCCCTGTCAAATTAATTCGATAAACATGCAATATCTACTATATGTATGTATTGTATATGTTGTATGTGTACAGTTTAACACAGTAATATATCATTCACTTTTCTACGTTGCGTTTTTTCTCTCCTATTGGTCCATTACAAAGCCTTCTTCGATTATAGAAATATCCAACACAAAAAAAAATTCTAGCGATTTTAATAGAGGTTATCTTTTGCTATTTATTATTGCGCATAGCATTCGAGGCAATCTTTACCAAAGCCAGTAGTTGGATGGGTGACTGCCTGAGTTCCCTCCGTGCCTCGGAGAGCACGATAAGCCGTCGGTCTCGGTTGCCAATTTAACATCGTTGGCAGCTTTTGATTGATTCCGTAAAAAATATGTATGGGATAAAACCAGGGAGATGACTCTCTGAGATTAGCTTTCAACCAAACAAACAAACTCTTCAGCTTTATACTATTACTAGCTGTGCCTCATGCGGTTTTACCTGCGTGTAGATAATTTCATGGGTTACCGGCGCAACCCTATTAAAAATATTAAAAAAAAACTAGCCTATGTTACTCTTCGTAACATTAGCTATCTGCTAGTGAATGTCAAGTTAAAATCGACCTAGACGTTTCGGAGATTAGCCGGAACAAACAGACAGCTAAACAGACTTTTTTTTTACTTGATTTTTTATACCTTCAGTGCCGTATATTTAGTGAAAAGCATAACGTTTATTTATGAATTACAAACAAACACTTAAATTTTAGTTCTTTGTATTATTATAGTATCGTTATAATGTGATAGTAAATGTTATTGTTGGTCTTTTGGAGGCCTCTTCAGCAGTTAAGTAAAGCTAGTCACACATTTGACCCGCTAACCCGTTGTTGTTAACAAAATTAATCATCCTAAGGTAAAATCGTATGACCGCAGCCTATATTGCAACAAAGAAGGTGCGTGGTCCGCGTTGCTAATTATTCTCAAATATGAAATTTATACGTTTGATATTAAAATATCAGAGGCCTCATTATGTTTTATTGCTACTGATACATGACTGTGTCAGCTATTCCCGTCTGATCCCTTCATAGTGTACTTGTCTCATCATCTCCCTGGCCTTATCCCATACATTGTTGGAGTCGGCACTTGATTCAGCCCGATGTGGCTGATCACCTGATTTTTATACGAAGCGACTGCCATCTGACCTTCGTAACCCCTTTTCCGAGGAAAATCGGCAATCTGGGTTAAACCAGTTGTCAGACTTTCTTAGGCTCTGACTGACCTGTAACGATTGCCAAAGATGATAAATTGGCAACCGGGACCAACGGCTTAACGTGCTCTCCGAGGCACGGAGGGAACTCCCGCGGTCACCCATCCAACTACTGGCTAGGCGTATGGTTGCTTAACTTCGCTGATCGAATGATATCCGCAATAGCAACTGTGCGACGAGCTCCTCATAGTGTACTTGTCTATACAGATAAATTGAAATAACATACATACATATGCATATATGTTCACGCCTGTATTCCCCAAGGGGGTAGGCAGAGGTGTTGTCATCACTACACACACTTTTCCCCGAAGATTATTAAGTGCCAACGTGACAGATAGTGAGTCTATCGCCATCTCAGGCATTATACATACGTCTTTGAAATATTTCTCAGGCATATGCAGGTTTCCTCACGATGTTTTCCTTCACCGTAAAGCACGTGGTGTGAAATCACTGTACATACGTTTTTAGAAAAACTCATTGCTACAGGCCCTGCTGGGATTCGAACCTGCGTCGCTTGCGTAGCAGGCGACTGCTCAAACCTCAAGGCCACCATGGCCTTGAAAATTTAAATTAATAAAGTTTTTAAAACGAACCTCTTTCTGTTCATTCCAGCTTAACACTGAAGCAGCTTCAACGATTGTAACAGACATTTAGGGCACTTTTCTCATTTGTGCTATCTAAGATTGGTTTTAATAAGTATCGGAAACATACGAGATAAATAACTCGATTCTAGTGAAAGGAAGAGGTTTAGCGAGTCAATAATTTATTGAACTTTATACAATGATGCCACTTTGATGCAAACTGTCAATTAAAGTGCTATTTATAAGTTTATTCTTGTGATAAAATCGCAAGTGTGCGATACATGTAAAGATAATGAAGTATTCCTTTTTGACACAGCAAAATAGACTGTAGCTTGTTTATATATAAAAATATAGCAGTCAGTATCTGTCTGTTTGCTCCGGCTCATCTCCAAAACGGCTAGACCGATTTTAGCGGTACCTTCATTGATAGATAACTGACTTTACAAGGAGTAACTAAGAATACATCATCATCCTCCTGCCCGTATCCCATGTTATTTATGGTCGGCGCAATGTGTTCTTCTCTTCCATTTCTCTCTATCAGCCGTCATATCTGTATTCACTCCCATTCTAGTCATATCATCTTTCACACAATCCATCCATCGTTTCTTAGGTCTTCCTTTCCCCTTGTAACCATCCACATTCATAAACAAAACTTTTTTGGGAACATTATCCTCATCCCTCCGCATAACATGTCCATACCACGACAAATGTTTATTCTACAACTTCAACAGTCACTGGTGCTACTTCCAGACTTCCCCTTATAAACTCATTCCTTACCTTGTCCAATCTCATAACACGTAGTAACTAAGGCTAAATTTAAACATTTCCTTTCCTTGGGACCCCTATGAAATTATGTCTACAGCTAGTAATTATTCAAAACTGTCCTTTAGACCCAGGGGGTCTACTCTCTTTCTCCGAAAACGAAACTTCGTGAACGAACGAAAATTAAACGTAGTTTCACTATCGCTTTGTTTTTATCATACTCAAATTTTCTTCGTCTAATAATTTAATTAAAGTTGGTTTAGAAAATATAAACATCAAATAATTTTCTAGCGGACCACGTTCGGACGTAATTTTAGAACGAATAATAACCGTGGTAGGAACTTTGCGAACTTTCGGCCGAAGCTTCGTTTTTCGGAGAAAGCGAGTAGGCCCCCAGAACTAATCGAACGTACGTTAAAATACATTAAACGGAAGGTTATGCTCTTAAAAAGATATAATACCGACATGGAATATAAATTTTCACATTACAAAACTACAGTATTTTCACAAGCCTAGCAAAAACCCATCTTAATGATAATGGCCGCTATAAGGATCATTTTCAATTCGCATTGTACCGTGGTGTATCATTGCAGTGTCTCAAATTACGTTATTGATGTCAAATATAATGCAACCTTACGGGCAAAGATTAATCGAGGCGGTCATTAAAATGTAAGGTGAGTGCAGTCAAAAACTATACAAAATTGATAAGAAATACTCCTTTATAAAATACTAGCTTCCGTCCGCGACTTTTCCCACATAATCCCTTAAAATCTCGGAAAACAATATAGCTTGTGTTACTCGCAGAAACTATAACTTTCTAACGGTAAAAGAAATTACTAAATCGGTTTAATTTTTTTTGAGCTATCTCGTAACAAAATATCCACCGGTGAAACAAAAATGTGGATCCTATCGATATAACTAAGATGGATTACTTCATCACAAATTGTTATTTAATCATACTCTAGCGAAGTCACTATCTGAAACTAACTCTATACTAACTCTACTCTATTGCTGAAAACTGCATGAATATTCTTTGCGTTGTTTAAAAGATCAAAGCAAACAGACAGCGAAGCGACTCCATCTATACTCTATCTATACATCTATACAGATAAATAAAATTGAAGTGTCTGTTTGTAATTCCAAAATAACAGCTTTTCACTAAATGCATATGAAAGTATACACGGTACTGACATTGAAAAACCAATTTTTTGAATTTTTCTCTGTCTGTCTGTCTGTCTGTTTGTTCCGGGTAATCTCTGAAACGGCTGGACCGATTTTAACGGGACTTTCACTGGCAGGTAGCTGATGTATTTATTAGAAATATTAGGGCTCCGCGACATGAAGCATGAAACTGAATCTACGCGGGTGAAACCGCGGGGCACAGATAGTATAGGTATATAAATATTCCTCTTGAATCACTATTGCTGAAAACTGCATTAAAATCCTTTGCATAGTTTAAAAGATCAAAGCAAACAGACAGCGAATCGACTCCATTTTATACTATGTAAAAAAGCCGTAATATATGATTGAGACGTCAAGACTTGGTCATCAACGTAGTGTAATTTATAGTAAATACTAGTTTTATTGGCGATTAGCACGCTCGAGGTTACGGGTCACTAAGATAGTTATTTAGACTTAGTGCTTCGCGTATTACCAATATACATGCAACTTTTTGGCCATCGTTAGAATATCAAATTTTCCCACGGTATATGCGACTAATTAGCTGAAAAATAACATACAGACGTCGCAATTTAGGGTCATATATGAAATAGTATTAATGGGTAGGTATATTCAACAAGCGCTGTTCATCAATACACACAAATAAAGTGTCTGTTTGTAATTTCAAATAAACAGTTTTTTTTTTAAACGTAGATGAAAGTATACACGGTACTGACAAAGAAAAACCAATATTACATATTTTTCTCAGTATATAATCTGACAACTGGTTTAACCCAAATCACAGATTTTCCTCCTAAACGGGGTTGCGAAGGTCAGATGGCAGTCGCTTCGTATAAAAATCAGGTGATCAGCCACATCGGGTTGAATCTAGAGCCGACCCCAACAATGTATGGGATAAGGCCAGGGAGATGATGACATATTTTTCTCAGTATATCTGTTTTTTCCGGCTAATCTGCGAAACGGTCAAACCGATTTAAACGGGAGTTTCACTGGCGGATTTAATGTTACAAGGAGTAATTGAGGCTACTTAGATTTTTTTTAATTACCTGTAATGTTTATATACAGATGCATAGATAATGTAGGTATTCGGTCTTCCACCCAATAGCCAGGGTCTAAGAATTTGGCTATGGTATCCCCTGCCTGTCGTAAGAGGCGACTAAAAGTGGGCCGGAGGGCCTGCTGGCGGTGGTCGGGGTGGGAGCTTTGACCACCGAGCCGCGGGCCCGGGAAGGTGGCAGCGCGATGTGTCTCACGCTGCCTTGCACAGCGAGGTCTCCAGGGGCGGCGACACAGCTGCCCCGGGGATGTGCCCCAGCAAAGTGTGGGGGGACACCGGTACGATCAATCAGAGTACCCAGAGTCCCCCCTGAGCACTGAGGATGGCCACCGTGGGGGTTTTAGTGCGGTAAAAGTCCCACATACCCCGATCTGCCTCTCCCAGGGCGGTCGGGGAACTTTTAAGGTTTCCCCTAGTCAAAAAAAAAAAAAAAAAGAAAGGTATTCGGTCGTGGGGGTTAGTTTTGTATATCACAATCGTGTAAACGTGTGATCGATGTAATTCAGAGAGTTCATAGGCCACTGTCTACATTATTATGTTACTAGCTCTCATGTCATATATAAAAATTATTGGTACACATCAGTGAGATTGGAACGTGCTTCACTTGAGTTACACATTATTGTATATTTCTAATTTCGACCTAAATGATATAAATAAAATATATTTATAGAGTTCAATTCATAATAATTCTTTCCTTTTAGAATGTAAGTATCTCAAGTATATTTAATTACGAAGGTCAACTACATTTAAAGTTCATTTTAGATCGCATTCTTCATTTAAGTCTCCGATACCAGATCATCATTGAATTATTAATGCGGATGTCATTTGTTAGTTGTACCACTAGCATATTATTACAACATTAGACATGTATTTAAAGCGTATTATTTAAATAACGAAGATATATTGCCTGCTCGATGGACTATTAGTCACAAGGCTACGGTAGAACGGGAGCTCCTGGGTTCGATACCCAGGCCGGGCAAGATGTAGTTAGGTTTTTCTATCTGTAATTTCCCAGTAGGAGTAGGCTGCAATAGGCTTGCCCTCTGCATGGGACTAAAGAATAACTGGTGAAATCAAAATCAAAAATATCTTTAGTTGATAAGACTTCTTACATAGTAGGTATTTTGAAGTCGTCAGAAGGACACCAAAAATTATATGCTACTAGCTGTACCCCGCGGTTTCACCCGCGTAGAGTTAATTTCATCCTTATTGTCGCCGAACACTAATATTTTTGATAAATAAAAGTAGCCTAGTTACTCCTTGAAACATCACCTACCTGCCAGTGAAAGTCCCGTTAAAATCGGTCCAGCCGTTTCGGAGATTACAAACAGACACTTCAATTTTATTTATCTGTATAGACTCATTTAAATTTTTACTGAAAATAAAAGTGTTCATGTAACAATCCATAATCAGTTTAAATTAATAATTTAATGTATTACGAGCTCTTATATAACATACACATCAATGGGCCATGGGTTTGAATCCCACGTGGGCGTTATTCTAAGGTTGCCAATTAAAATAAATGATATTATAAATTATTGAGTTTTAAACATAATGATACTTGTAAGTCAGAAAGGAGTATGTATTCACAATTATTTATTTGTAGTGACCGAGTAGTTTATGTCTCATTGGTTTGAAACGATGATATTTACAGGAACTTATGTACAGTGATGCCTCATCGCGAACTTAACGATAAAGGAAAACAGGTCTTTAATTTGTTTGAGAAGAAATTAAAAGAATACGTAGTGCCCTGGGAATTTTTGAATATACACAATAGCTCATACCTCTATTCCCCGAAGAGGTAACCAGAGGTAAACCTGTGGGATACCTACATTTCGCCAGAAGCCAGTTATGTTATGAGTCCCATGCAATAGGGGGCAAGCTTAGCCATTAACCAGCCACTAATCCTTTCAGCTGCTACTCAGAAATTAAAGATCGAGAAATCCAAAAAATCTTTGCCCGGGGCCCTACCATGACCTCTTATAGCCATGATAGTTTAACTCGTATTATGAAACAGATGTATATGACGCGTATAAGTCTGTCACTGTCACACAATGGAACTATGATGGCAATAAGAGCTTATGGTAAGACCCCTGATCCTATTTGCGGCCACTAGACCATCGAGGCAGTCTTATTCTTCTTTTCTTGAGTATTTCTTAATATTATATTATACCTTTAAACGAGCAATTCTTGTGTATATATATATATATTTATATATAGAATCTGGATCTCGGGAACGGCTGTAACGATTTTCATGAAATTTTGTATGCAGGGGGTTTCGGGGGCAAAACATTTATCTAGCTAGGTTTCATTTTCAGAAAACATCGTTTTAACCATGTTTTCATGCACTGAAAAACTCATAAAATATCAATACAATACGACAGTTGCGAGGTCATAACGAAATAATAGAGTACCCCGGTTTGAGACTGACGTTCACCGGTTCGACTTTTTTCTTTTGGTTCCTTTCTTCTCTACTAGCTTTTTTGAGAAAACGTCAAGTATTTTTCTTCTGTGGGACTAAGTTTAGTTTTTTGTGAGAAAAAGACCAAGCACAGCTCGGTCCACCAGGTAGTATTCTATCTTTTAAGCATTTCGGCTTTGACCGATGCAAGCACCGGCATTTTTGTTCAAATGATTCGTTATTAATCACAATAATTACTTCCGCATTATAATTTCAAGAGGATTAAACTAATAATTCTTATGTAAACATTTAATTATTTTATAGGAATATAAATGAGCTCACCACAATAACTGCATTTGGTAATTGATTTAATATCTTTATATTCAAATACAAATACTTTATTCATTACGTTAATCGAGTAGTTAACTCTCATTGGTATAATAACTCATGTTCCAAGTTCGACACCAGCCGCGTTATTCTATAAGGTTTCGTGACGTCTAGCGTCGGTTTTAATCATAGAAAATTGATATATATTGCACATACATTAAAGTTCGTTTTCGTATGTTTTAAATTGGCAATCGTCGAGTGCGGCGCTGACAAACCTTACGGAATAACGCGGCAGTGTCTGCAAACAAATTATAATTATACTCACGCTTCGCTAGAAAGGATAAAAATATATTGGAATGACATACGACACGTGCCTAATTTATGTAATTTCCATACATTTTGTATCGCTTCTTTTAGCGCAAGCGCGAGGAAATGTTTCTTTGTTACGACCCTATTACGACCACCGTTTTCCTAATCTATACACGCTAGCGACTCCGCCGATAGTGGGGACGTAAGTAGGTAAAATATTATCTTGTATAAGTATTGTTCATGACGCTAGCGAGTATGGATTAGGGAAACGGTGCAAAAATTGCGATAAGGGTGCATAGTTTAAAGACGTACGTATCTAGTTATATCTATACACATATATCTATACAGATAAATAAAATTGGAGTGTCTGTTTGTAATTCCAAAATCACAGCTTTTACTAAATGCATATGAAAGTATACACGTTACTGACACTAAAAAACCAAGTATAAATTTTTATCTCTGTCTGTCTGTCTGTTTGTCTATTTATTTATTTATTTATTACGGAAAACAAACAGCGTCATAATATACATTTCAAATTCTTATATGCTTGTCCCGGGTAATCTCTGAAACGGCTGGACCGATTTTAACGGGACTTTCACTGGAACAGATTTTTCAAGGAGTAACTTAGGCTACTTTTATTTATTAAAAATATTAGGGCTCTGCGACACTAATGATGAAACGAAATCTACGCGGGTGAAACTGCGGGGCACAGCTTGTAAATACCTATAAACGTCCAATATAAAATTGCCTATTGCTATTTTTGGGTCATCACTAGGTCAAGTTTGATTTGTTATTAACATTCAATTTCAATATCAAACGCATGATTGGACATGACATGAAATATTTCTATATAATGTCATTTAGTTAATTGATGGTTTGATTTATGTACCAAAATCGCTTTATATTATGAAAGTATTCAGCATGGTACAAGTGCCGCCACGAGCTATGAGCGCTTAGCGAAAATAGCAGTGGTAAGTTGTGCATGTAGTTTATTTGGACGGAGACAGGCTTATAAATTACTGCCTATAGGCTAATTCTCGTAATGAAAACCGTAACGATAATGTAGCGTTGATTCTAAAGTCGTTCGGTCGAAGTGTCGTTGAAGCGTATTAGTATTATTGAAGTAAAGCCAAAATGACTCCTTGCAACATTAGCTATCTGACAGTGAAAGTCCTGTTAATATCGAAATTAGCCGGAACAAGCAGACAGAAAGACAGACAGAGAAAGAAGTTTTTATTTGGTTTTCTTATATCAGTATCATATGCTTTAGTGAAAAGCTGTTAATTTAGAATTACAAACAGACACTTCAATTTTATTTATCTGTATAGATACATCTCTCCCATAATATGCTCTAAACTAAGGTGGCAATAAATACGTCTCTATTCTTGGGCAATGAACACTCCTAATGCGTTTAATGTTATGTATTTTTAACCTGCTATTAGTTTTATTAACATATTTAAACGTATTGATAATCTTTTGTTTATACATAACTAAGGAACCTAATAAGGCATGGCAATCGTTGACTTCAAAAGTCAATGCCACTGAATAGTATCTTTGTTAAACAAATACAGTTTTATAAGAACAAGATACACATTCATGAACGTATAGTCCAAAGTTAAGAATACTTCAATCGATTCTTAAAAAATCTCAATAATTTAATGCAAGAAATGACAAATGAGCGTTCCATCATCATGATGGTAATTGCCTACAGCCACTCACAGTGTTACTCGCGCTCTACCTTGCAACGAAAGAGCTTCTGCCCGCAACTTTAACTCAGAGTTACTAAGATTTCTCATCTAACTTTTAGACTATGAAGAGCCGTGGTCGTCGTGGGGCAAGCGAATCCTAGCGGGGTCTGTACCAATGAGTTTTTCTTAAAACTTATGTTCAGTGATATCTCACCACGCGCTTTACGGTGAAGGAAAACATCGTGAGGATACCTGCATGCCTGGGAAGAAAGTCAAAGAAGTATGTATAGTGCTGGAGACGGTGATGTACTCACTATCAGTCACGCTGGCACTTAATCATCTTCGGTGAAAAGTGGATGTTGCTATGACAACTCCTCTGCCTACCCCTTCACGGAATACAAAGTGAGGCGTATGTATGTAACTAGCACAGTGCCTCCACCAATTCCAAGCCAACCTTATTCTTGAGAACCTTTACAAGTCGTGTGACGCTATTAAATGTAATCTAAGCGCAAACTTTTCGACACTGCACATATTTACAAACAAACAGTAGAGATAGTAGAACTGGTTGGTGAGATCCGCTTTGTAAATACTTATGTAAACATTTAAAAGTATTAACGAATGCATAATGAACTTAAACAAAGAGTTTTCAACATTTTTCATTTAGTATTCCGCGACTAGCACATACTACTTACGATATAATCGAATAACTAGGTTAAGTAGTGTCTTAAAACATAGTAGTAGCTCAGTCCGCGGTTTTACCCGAATCTATACATCTATTCTATACATTCTATATTCTATACATTCTATACATCTATACATCTATACAGATAAATAAAATTGAAGTGTCTGTTTGTAATTCCAAAATTACAGCTACTAAATGCATATGAAAGTATACACGTTACTGACACTAAAAACCAAGTTTTAAAAATTTTCTCTGTCTGTCTGTTTGTTCCGGCTAATCTCTGAAACGGCTGGACGGATTTTAACTTTCACTGGTAGGTAGCTGATGTTTCAAGGAGTAACTTAGGCTACTTTTATTCCGTATTGGGTCCGCGTCAATAAGGATGAAACTAAATCTACGCGGGTGAAACCGCGGGGCACAGCTAGTAGTAAATACGTTTAATCATCATCTCCATAGCCTTATCCCATTTATTGCTGGGGTCGACAATTGAATCAACCCGATGTGGCTGATCACTTGATTGTTATACGAAGCAACTGCCATCTGGGTTGAACCAGTTGTCAGAGTCTTAGACCTCCGGCTGACCTGTAGCGATTGCCAAAGATGTTAAATTGGCAACCGCGACCAACGGTTTAATGTGCGAGACACAAGAGAGATTGAATGTTTGTGTTCTACTCCTAGATTCAAACCTAACATTTTAAGAATAAACATAATAAATAGAATCCCACAGTAGCTTGCACTGTCTTACGCCCCAAAAAAGCATTGGAAACCTTACTAACTGCAATCTTCGTCCACAAATTATAACGTTCTCCAAATGATCAGTGATCACAGTAGAGTAGTGTATTCCAACAACACGTGTCGTGTAATTACCATCATATTAATATAAGAGGATTAATTCCTGAACCTTATACGGCAATGTACGCCAACAATGTCACAACACTAGTGATTACAACCTAGTTAACATTATTTGCTTTAATTACACAATCATTTGCATTATTGTACAGTTGAGAAAACTAGGCGTGTGCGTTCTCTATACCTATATCAGTGTCCTTCTATTTATTATTGAAAGTCAGATGTCAAATATTTCAATACCAAAAATTGAGGTGGTGAGGATACAGGCGACTGGAACCACTGGGAACTGGGACCACGGTCCCAGTCACCTGATAGCATAGCCGACTTAAACTCGAACTGAAGCGTGGAACAACGAAATAGTCTTGTAGTATGCGGTTCTAAAGGAACATTCTCCCCCAAATGTGTGGATATTTAATGATCTCCCGCGATTTCATGAATCTTCAAAAAGGTTGTGAAAGGATTCTTACAGGGTCGGCAACGCCTAATGCATCTGGTATTCTAGCTGCATTTTTGTTTGCCACTTTAGAAATCGAAATAATAAAATATAAATTTTATTGTAATTCGTAATGAAATGTACATGATGTCAGCTGAGTTTCTTACTGGCTCTTCTGAGAACGCTAGTTTCCGAATCTGATTAATTCTTCGACATTCATAAGTGCCTTACCAGGGTCTAAACTGAAAAAACATTTTCATTTTAATTTTTCTGAGGTAAAAACGCGAGAATATAGGCGTAAAGGCTTAAATCGGACAAGATCAGTCTAATAATACGTTCTCGACCAAGATGAAGCATACTCGTAAAAGCCACAGATGCTGATAATTATTGCATATTAACTAACATTCCAACGCAATAAATAAACGTCTTGGTGGCTTACGCACATCCTGAGGTATTAGATAAATATTACATTTATACATACAAGTGTTGTGTGCTACCACGAGTATTGAGCGCGAAAGTGTGGAGGGAGGAGAACTGTGCATGTATGTATTCGCTATATATCTATGTAGCTAAATAAAATTGAAGTGTCTGTTCACAGTTCCAAAATAACAGCTTTTCACAAAATGCATATGGAAGTACGATACCGACACCAAAAAAACAATAATATTAATTTCTCTGACTGTTTGTCTGTCGGTCCATCTGTTAGTCAGTCTGTTTGTTCCAGCTAACCTCAGATAAAGCTGGACCGATTTTAACGTTACAAGGAATAACTTGGGCTACTTATATTTAAACTAGCTGTGCCCCGCGGTTTCACCCGCGTAGATTAATTTTCATCCTTATTGTCACGGAACCCTAATATTTTTAATAAATAAAATTATACTAAGTTACTCCTTGAAACATCAGCTACATACATACAAAATCCGTCCAGCCGTTTCAGAGATTACCCGGAACAAACAGATAGATAGACAGACGGACAGACAGAGAAAAATTTTAATACTCAGTTTTTTAGTCTTAGTAGCGTGTATACTTTCATATGCATTTAGTGAAAAGATGTAATTTTGGAATTACAATCAGACACTTCAATTTTATTTATCTGTATAGATTTATCTGTATAGATTAAGGTCCCGTGAAACAAATTCTACGCGGATGACACCAAGTTTCACATTAAGTCCATACATATGTCTTAATTCACTTCCTTGGGTTATGAGTGATCTTAACTGTATCTTTCATCATTTCGAATGATGTGCATAATGGGTAATAATGGGCTGGCCTGTTCCCGTAATCCCAATATAAGCTGCCCATCTCGAGCTTAAGCTGTTATATAACTGGATATTAATAGCTTGATGTGTATTGAGATTGAGCTCAAATTTTAACTAGAAATTACGAGTCGAAAAATAACAATTTTATACACAACTTTACTGTTGTGAATATAAAATAACGAAGTCATTAAGATTATGATTAATATGCATAATATTTTTATATTCGCAGCTTAACTCCAGAAGCTGTCTACGTTCGATTATTTATTAAGTTATGTTTATTCATTTCTGATAATTAACAGTATTTTTGAAGGATTACTTAACGTTATAAAAAATAAGTAACCTATAACTCAGCTTTAAAATACCCAGAGAATTGGATTCGTTATTGTTTGAATACTGACTTTGAAATTAGGACTGGTGTCATCTTGTAGAACTTTTATTATAGTACAATATTATAGTATACTAGCAGACGTCACGCGGATTCACCCGCGTAGTTCCCGTTCCCGTGGGAGTACGGGAATAAAATATAGCCTGTATCAATCAGTGATAACGTAGCTGTCTGTCCTGTTATGCATAAGCAGTCGAGAAATAAGCATGTTTGCAATCTATGTTGTATATAAAAAATTAATCCTTCAAACCATTTGAACGATAAAATTATCATAAAATGGTAACTTTGTGTCCGAAATAAATAACAAAGCCGTCTGTCATTTCCAGTTAAAAGAATGCCATTTCAATACATAAATAATAGTCATTTTTGATTAATATAATTATTTGGAATGGTATCAATTCTGACGATACACCGACTTCACGCTATCCTCGATCTAGATACCGAGTGATGGATTGATTTTTAAATTTATTGATGTTGAATATAAATAACAGATGGGATCAATTTGATATGCTATTTAAAACTTTTCTAAAGGTTTTCGTATAGGTTTGTCCATTTCAAGGCCCCAACCATGAGCTCTTATTGTAATGATAATTCAGTTGTGCGAAAGTGACAGATGTATACACGTCACATACATCGGTCTCATAAATGAGTGAAACTATCATGGCAATAAGAGCTCATGGTAAGGCCCCAAGCCCCGCTGGGATTCGAACTTGCGTAGCTTGCCTAACTGGCGACTGCTCAAACCCGCGGCCACAGTACTGGTACAGGTCTGTCGGAATCCTAAGAAAAACCTTCATCTGGTTTAATCAAGATTACCTATTTTCCTTGTAAATATGGTAGCGAAGGTCAGATGGCTTTCGCTCTATGTAAAAATCATTTACCTCAACTGTACATGGGAATCAAATCAAAGTTTTATTCAAAATAAGGGACACTTGGAATACTTGATGAACGTCATTTCTCTTACGCTAACTTAGGTTAATTTACTACCGTTTCCAAATATAAGCCTTAGCGGGAAGACCCGGCGCCTAACCATAAGCTCTTATTGCAATATGTGCCACAGAGACAGAAAGACACGTCATAAGTGGTTATAAGAGCGAGGATATAGGCGACTGGGACTAAGAACTGGAACCGCGGTCTCAGTCGTCTAAAAGCATGTTCGAATCGGTCGACTGGAACTACATACCTAAATTAGCTTTAAAGTTCTACGTCATAAGATTTTATTTTCTGTAGCTCATGGTAGGGCCCCAGATCTGTAGCTATGCAAACCTTCTTGGGTTCGCCCTTTAGAAGTTCAATATCAAGAGTCTATTTTATATAAGCGATGACCGTGTCTAATCATCAATCGAAGAGCGGAGTCATAGTCATTGTGGACAGAACTGTTAAAAATATAATTTTTGTTTAAAAACAATACCAATACATTATGTATCGAGGGGAACTATCGAAAATCTTAAAACGTCTTCTAAAAGAGAAAAATAAAATTATGTGAATCAAATTATTTACTTTTGAAGTTGGTGTGCTATATTTGACATCAACTTCAAAAGTAAGTAATTTGATTCACATAATTTTTTTTTTTAATCTTTGATCTTTATTTTGTAAAAATATTTTATGAGACAGATGTGTGTAACGTGTATGTAATAATAATAGTATTCATATTTTATTTATCTACTAGCTGTGCCCCGCGGTTTCACCCGCGTAGATTTAGTTTCACCCTTATTGTCGCGGAACCCTAATATTTATGATAAATAAAAGTAGCCTAAGTTACTCCTTGAAACATCAGCTACCTACCAGTGAAAGTCCATCCCGTTAAAATCCATCCAGCCGTTTCAGAGATTACCCGGAACAAACAGATAGACAGACAGACAGACAGACAGACAAACAGACATAGAAAAATTGTAATACTTGGTTTTTAGTGAAAAGCTGTAACAGACACTTAAATTTTATTTATCTGTATAGATGTATGACTGATACACAGTTGGACATAAGAACTCATGGTAGGGGGTTGGGCCTTACCATAAGCCCTCATTGCTATCATAGTTCCACTGTGTGACAGTGACAGACTTATACACGTCATAAACATCTGTCTCATAATAAGAGTTAAACTATGGCAATAACAGGTCGTGGCAGGGCCCCTGTACATTCCTTTATATAAATGAAATCAATGTGCTTACTAAATGAAAATAATGGATAGTACAACGCCTTCACTCATTCTTGGAGCACTTGCAGCCTTACTCACCTCAGGAACATTACCACTCTAAGGGCAGGTTCTGTAAGGGGATAGCCTGTATATGTCTGAGAATAATAACAAAGATGTATAGTGGATGGACAAAGATGGAGGAGGCCTTCACCCAAGGAGGGGCCCATATCTCTTAGATATTAAAAAAAAAAAAAAAAAAAAAAAAAGAAACATATACTAACAATTAGATTTAAGTGAACATACTAACAACATTTGATTTGTACTACAACTATAAGGGATTTGGAAATAAAGAGGCTTTATTATTATTATATTATATATAGTGGATGGACTCACCATCTGTCACGTTGGCACTTAATCAAAGTGAAAAGTGGGTGTTAATATTACACCACCCCTGCCTACCCCTTCGGGGAATACAGGCGTGAGCATTTGTATGTGTTCGTACATACTTTGAATATTCAGATTACCTTCGTAAATTTATCGGACTGTTTCGATTTTGAAAATATGTGAATGAAATATTTTTAAGGCGCCATATTAGTGCCAAAATCATTTGCATATTTAAATATTAATTAAATTATCATATACGTCGTATTTTCTGGTCGTTTTATGTATTTTCGTGTGTAGATGTAAATGTGGCATCAATGGTAGTATTTATTGTAGAGTTATAAACAATAAAGCCTTCACGAGATCTGATATTATTACAGCTCGGTAAATGAGGTCACTGATTTGTATGGAAATAACCTTCTCATTTCGGTATTGTTTCTATAAAGTGGGTCTAGATTAAATTTAAGATAGCTTATAGTTTTATCGCCAAAAAATGTAAAAAAGGTTCACCACATTTTTTTTATTATTACTAGGTTCTGCTCGCGATGGAAGAGTTACTCAGAGCTAATGCTAACTTTATCCTGCCTGGGTATTTGGCCTTAGCGTGATATCATCCATAGCATGACCTATATAGCCTTTCTCAATGACTGGTAGTTCCTGAGATTAGTGCGTTCAAAAAAACAAATTCTTCAGTTTTATATATAAGTACTTGAATTTGTTAAATGAACAAACTCACATTAACTTACTTTAGTTTATAAATTAATTATTTTAAAACCTTTTCCGGAGACATCCCATCAGGACCACCGCTATAAAGGTATCGAGACAGTCAAAATTAAAATCAACTGATATGATTTTCGTAACTATGAATTCCAATACCAACTTTCCTTAACCGCATACAATATGTAAATATTTTGTTAACACCAAATATGTTCCTAGAAATATAATATTGATTATAAATACTGACGCATAATGTCTTCCACTTGCTAATTAAAATAAATTTATTTAAAGATAAAAAGGTTTACCGTATTTAATCTATACATCTATATCTATACATCTATACAGATAAATACAATTGAAGTGTCTGTTTGTAATTTCAAAATAACAGCTTTTCACTAAATGGATATGAAAGTATACACGATACTGACACTAAAAAACCAAGTTTTATAATTTTTCTCTGTCTGTCTGTCCGTCTGTCTGTCTGTCTGTTTGTTCCGGGTAATCTCTGAAACGGCTGGACGCATTTTAACAGGACTTTCACTAGCAGGTAGCTGATGTTTCAAGGAGTAACTTAGGCTACTTTTGTTTATTAAAAATATTAGGGTTCCGCGACAATAAGGATGAAACTAAATCCACGCGGGTGAAACCGCGGGGCACAGCTAGTCATGTAAAGTCTGCTATTAGAGTCTTAGTAAGACTTGTCTAGTGGTCGTAAAGCGCTAATTAGGTCCTGGGTTAAATGCTGGGGCAAACAAAAGCAGTCCAAGCTTTGGAATAATACTCAGCTTACCCCCTAATGGGATAACTGGCAAAATATTTTTAACTACCTTTTAAACACCTTTGCCTAACCCTTTGAGGAATGCAGGTGTGAGTATGTGTTTGTATGTATGTAAATGAAAATGATTTATTCAGTTTATGCCCTGGTAAGGCACTTATGATTGTCGAAGAATTGACCACCGGTTAATAAACTAGCCTTCTGAGAAGAACCGGCAAGGAACTCAGCTGGCATCATGTACATTTCAATACATAGTAGTATGTATTTTAGCCAAGAAGATCTTTTGTCGATAGTACAAAAAGACCGCTTTATTCGTTTACTCATTGTATTTGTATGTTAGGTGTAAAAACCTGAGTGAGCTAATAAGTAAACATACAACGACATATATAAACAAGTAGCTATTCGGAATAATTTCATATCGGACTTACCCAATCTGACCTTGCATCCGGAGAGGTCACACAAATTTGACCTTTCCCTCTTGTAATAGATTCATTCTTGGCATATCATCACAAGACTCTTGTGACGACACATGTTTGTAAAATGTTTTGTAAACATTTTTAAGACTGAATAAACTTACATTATTATGGAGTATATCTATACATCTATATCTATATCTATACAGATAAATAAAATTGAAGTGTCTGTTTGTAATTCCAAAATATCAGCTTTTCACTAAATGCATATGAAAGTATACACGCTACTGACACTAAAAAACCAAGTTTTAAATTTTTTCTCTGTCTGTCTGTCTGTCCGTCCGTCTGTCTGTCTGTCTGTCTGTCTATCTGTTTGTTCCGGGTAATCTCTGAAACGGCTGGACGGATTTTAACGGGACTTTCACTGGTAGGTATTTGATGTTTCAAGGAGTAACTTAGGCTTCATTTATTTATTAAAAATATTAGGGTTCCGCGACAATAATGAAGAAACTAAATCTACGCGGGTGAAGCCGCAGGGCACAGCTAGTTTTTTAATAAAGGTGTGCCAACACACTTTTCGTTGTTTGACGTACAGATTTTTAATTATTTAATTCAACATTGAACTCGCTGATATAGAGACATAATCAGTATAGATTTTATTTAAGGTAACATATCTGTCAACTCTCTGCCCATCCCTTTGGGAGTTACCCTACTCGGAAGGCGTAAAGAATTTGAGTGAATGTTTCAAAACTATTTTATACCTGCAAATTAACGTGAGATCAGAAAAGAATATGATCTATACAGATAAATAAAATTAAAGTGTCTGTTTGTAATTCCATAATAACAGCCTTTCACTAAATGCATATTATGAAAGTATGCACGCTACTGACACTAATAAAACAAGTTTTAAATTTTTTCTCTGTCTGTCTGTTTGTTCCGGGTAATCTCCGCAACGGCTGGACCGATTTTAACGGGACTTTCACTGGCAGATAGCCAATATTGCAAGGAGTAACTTAGGCTTATTTTATTTAAATACAAATCATTATAGTTCCGCGGGATAATGCAATTGACTCTACGCGGGTGAAACCGCAGGGCACAGCTAGTTTTAACATATAGCCGGCGCCTGAGTATTTAACGACAAGTAATTTATAACAAGACAAGATTTTTAATGAATGCTACTTGCATAATAAATGGAAATGTCAGAATACTAAGCACATTTTAAACGCATATTTTAGATAAGATTTATGTATTCCAACAGTAAATACAAATCCATTTAAATAAATTACATTTAATACAATAAATTACATAAGCCTTATTTTCTTTTATTTTTATAATATTTTGGCCTCTCGTGAGATGAGAGCTGGGGCTTTTCTTGCAGAGAATTAGCATTGCTATTCAACGTGGCAATGCTGCCAGCCTTCTTGGCACGATCCCGAGAGACGCCGACTTGGGACAAGTTTTCTACCTTTAATTAGTTTTAAGTACTGTTCCTTATCACTCTTAAAGCTTCGTAAATACATGAATTAGTAGTTAGCAAGTCTTTTTGTGAATCCTACTGCAAACAAAGAGCAATATATACCTAAATCATATTGCAGTAACTATCGCGTAGGTACATTTTAAACAGCGATTATATAGCACGTTTTAGCGAAGTGACATCTTATAAATGACACTATCATCATTGCCTACCATGTCCCAGGGGCCCAACCATGAGCTCTGATTGCAATGTTAATTCAGTTGTGCGACAGTGACAGATGTATGCACGTCACTAATGTATGCATGAAACTATCATGGCAATAAGAACTCAAGGTAAGGCCCCAGATCAGTAGGTCTAAAACGGTCATTTTGGGAGAACCATAATGTGATCCGAACATGATTCAGGAATAATTCATATTTCGCAATTCACTTGTTTGACACTTTCCTATGAAGATTCCTAAAATGGTCCACTAAATAAGCAATGCTTTTGTGACAATTAGCAGAACCATAAAAAGTTACATAGGGACTAACATCTACAATTATTGTATTCATTCGTGAATCATAAATATGAATTGCACTTAACTATTTTGTCATTTCGGTGATGAATCATATTCGGATCACATTATGATTCTCTCAAAGTAGCCTTTTTAAACCTACAGACTAATTAAAGAAAACGAATTGTTACAAATTGGAATATTGGTCAAGATTTCTGTTTAGATGGATATTTTGAGGTAAGGAACAGTTTCCTTTTAAGTAAATTCCGCGACATTCATAAGTACCAGGGCCTAAACTGAATATATCATTTTCATTGAAAAAATAAACTTCAATGAATTATTTAAAAACTCAATATGTCCAGCCTTTTGTTTGAAAGCGATACATAAAATGTTCAATAACGAAATTTGGAGCTGTCCTTCTTCATTCGCATTCAAAGTCCGTCTCCCTGGCCTTATCCCATATATTGTTGGGGTCGACACTTGATTCAACCCGATGTGGCTGATCACCTGATTTTTATACGAAATTAAATTGGCAACCGGGATCGACGGCTTAACGTGCTCTCCGAGGCATGGAGGGAACTCGGGCATCCAACTACTGGCTAGGCGTATGGTTGCTTAACTTCGCTGATCGAATGATATGCGTAATAGCAACTGTGCCACGAGCTCCTCTTCTATATTCGCATTCAAAGTACGCGTTCATAACTCATGGCGGATGTATACAGTATCATCCAACCATAGTCATGACTAGCAGACGTCACGCGGTTTCACCCGCGTAGTTTTCGTTCCCGTGGGAGTACGGAGACAAAATATAGCCTATATTAATCAGTGATAATGTAGCATTCAAATAGTTAAAGAATTTTTAAAATCGGTCCAGTACTTTCTGAGCTAATTTGTTACAAACATACATAATTTGTTACAAACCTTTCCTCTTTATAATATTAGAATAGACTAACTGTGCCCCGCGGTTTAACCCGCGTAGATTTAGTTTCATCCTTATTGTCGCGGAACCCTAATATTTTTAATAAATAAAAGTAGCTTAAGTTACTCCTTGAAACATCAGCTATCTGCCAGTGAAAGTTCCGTTAAAATCGGTCCAACCATTTCGGAGATTACCCGGAACAAACAGACAGACAGAGAAAAATTCAAAAAATTGGTTTTTCAATGTCAGTACCGTGTATATTTTCATATGCATTTAGTGAAAAGCTGTAATTTTGGAATTACAAACAGACACTTCAATTTTATTTATCCGTATGTATAGATTGAACATTGTATAAGAACTAGCAGACCCGACGGACGTTGTCTTGCATACCGACTGCAGCGCCATCTGCCGGGCTGATTTGTGAATCTCACTCATCCAGGGCCTGTAGACAAAGTAACAATATCCTCACGTATGCTATTAACTATACAAAATGTACGGGAATCACATATGTCACGTGACTGACTTATGTCATTTCCATACATTTTTATCGTTAGCGTTAGCGCAAGCGGCAGACAATGTTACTTTGTCTAGGACTACAGGCCACCACCCATGCACATACAAAAAATACATTTAATTCTCTCCAGCCGTTTAGGAGGAGTTCAGTGACATACACAAGTACAGTAGAATTTATATATATATATATACTAGCGGTTTCACCCGCGTAGATTTAGTTTCAGCCTTATCGTCGCGGAAACCTAATATTTTTAATAAATAAAAGGTAGGTAATGTCCTTTCTTAGGGTCTAAAGATTGTCTGTGCCAAATTTCATCAAAATCGGTTGAGAGGTTTAAGCGGGAAAGCTTAACAGACAGACAGAGTTACTTTCGCATTTATAATATTAAGTAGGGATAAATATTATCCACTTTAACATTTATTGCTGGTTACTATTATGACAATAGTCAACTAGTACACGCCTATACCGAGAGATGTCGCTATGTCACAATGATTTATTGCTGTTTTTTTTAATTAATTGTTCTACGTGCGTGACGTGTTTGACAGATTGATTAAGTGACATGGACAATCTTGATAACAATATACTAAAATCTGTCTGTTCATAAACAAACATAAACATTAAAACAGATAACGACATTGTAAAGACGTCAACGAGTTGCATCAAGTAAAGAAGTACTGATGCAATAGACATCAACGCGTTGCTACTTGAATATAGTATGGTTCTAGTAAAAGAAGAAGGTACCTTTACGTACATATACTCACGCCTGTATTCCCCGAAGGGGTAAGCAGAAGAGCATGCAGAATCGGTAGCATGTATATTAATTAACTAGCTGTGCCCCGCGGTTTCACCCGCGTAGTATTAGTTTCATCCTTATTGTCGCGGAACCCTAATGTTTTTGATAAATTTTTAGATAAAAAGTAGCCTAAGTTACTCCTTGGAACATCAGCTACCTACCAGTGAAAGTCCCGTTAAAATCCGTCCAGCCGTTTCAGAGATTACCCGGAACAAACAGACAGACAGACAGATATTTTTTTTATAACTTGTTTTTTTAGTGTTAGTAGCGTGTATACTTTCATATGCATTTAATTAAAAGCTATAATTTTTTAATTACAAACAGACACTTCAATTTTATTTATCTGTATAGATTTAATTCTGTGTAATCGTGTCGTTCTGACGATTTGAAAGTACTTTGTTAAAAACCTAACCAAATTTTGATTTTGAATTTGAATTTCTGTTTTAACAATAACACCCACATTTCACCGAATAAGATTAAGTGCCAACGTGACAGAGCGTGAGTCCATCGCCGTCTCAGGCACTATACATACATCTTTGAATAACTTCTCAGACATATGCAGGTTTCCTCCATAATTCCTTCCACCGTAAAGCACGGTGTGAAATGACTGTACATAAGTTTTTTTTAGAAAAACTCATAGGTACATGCCCAGCTGGGATTCGAACTTGCGTCGCTTGCGTAGCAGGCGACTGCTCTAACCCCGAGGCCACCACGGCTCTTTATATACAATACTTTATTAAAATATTATAAAGCACGTAATAAAAGAATGTATGCATTAATACTCGTATAGTTTAATAAATACATTTCTGCACTTACATCTATGTCCACACGTTAAGGCAGTGATATAATATAGACTCGACTTACATCTAGAAGCAAACATATTTCATGTAAAGTTATATTATAATGAAACATATCAAATTCTATAAACACGTCTCGTGACAGACATATGTGAAATGAATACATAAATGATAACGGTTGCTCATTCATTCATAAATTGTATATTGACAATGTTACATAAGATCACGTATATCATCAGTATTGTTCATTCATGTGATTGTTCTTTTGATATAAATATATTTTAGACCAAAATAGCTTTAGTATTTTTAAGGTAACGTGCGAATAACACATTACCTTTCAAGCGTTACTGCTTAAGGTCTGCTATTAGATTTAGTTGAGTAGTTTGAGTTGCTCACTCTTCCATTAAAATGTACTTAAACAATCTTATGTACACAAGGGACACATGTAAAAAAAACCGGGGAGTTTGTTTCGCCGTTTCTTCTCCTGACAGACTTACTTTTGGAAACGGTAGTAAATTATCCTGAGTTAGCGTAAGAGAAATAACGTTCAATAAGTGTTCCAAGTGTCACTTATGTTGAATAAAACTTTTTGATTTAATTTAGATTTGATTTAACTAAATTCTTGCATGTAATGCCGAAGATTTTTTATTTTTTGTTACATAGTAATATCATCCTTAAATATTAATTCAGACACTCTTATAAGGTGGGAAATATACAATAAGCTATATATATATATTATACATTATAATTAGAGTGGTAGGTAGGTGGGAGGACAAAATATATAATACTAAATGTATAGTTATTTTAAAGTATATTATATGTAAACAGATGTTTATCTACGGCAAGTTTCCCTATAAAACCCTATAGCGTGTTATACTTAATTCGATGCTTGCAATATTATAAAAATCCAAACTTTATTTGAAACTAAAATAGTTTTTTAGGTTTGGTAAGGTATATGCTAAGAATTCTAAACTCAAATTAAGAAAAAAATACACATTTTACGTATTTTTAAGATACTGATTCGTAAATATACCTTTGGTTAGCAATACGGATTTTATTGAAAATTATATATTCTTGGCCGTTGTTCTGAAAATTAAGGTGCTAATAGAAAACTGAAAACCTAGTTATTAGTTTCAGGCATATTAGATGCATAAATTACAGAGAACTGATATTTAAACCTATTCTAGTCAGATGAAGTTGTTTGAAAAATAAAAAAATAGATTATGACAATTCGAATTTCATATAGCATTATCAAAAGAGATCTCTAGAAAGGAATCGTAAGCATTTTCATAGCAGGTTTAATTCGATGAATTATGATTAATACTGGCTTCTTAGAATATCTTATCGGTTACCACCAATAGCCGTGGTTACCGTAATAGCCGCCATACGGCCATCCCCAGCCGTAACCGCCGTAACCACCATAGCCGTAGCTTGGCCAACCGTAGCTACCGTAATGGGGGTAGTACCCTCCGTAGTGGCCGTAGCCTCCATAGCCACCCCACCCACCCCAGTGGGAAGCGGCCGTGCTTAAATCCTCCTTCTCACTAGCTTGTAAATCCTGATTCTTTACTTCTTTGGGCGTTATGTCAGCTGGAGCCGCGAAGGCTGAAGCTAGCAGGAGGACGACGGATAAGAAGATGATCTGAAAAATATCGGGTTGTTAAAATAAGTAAATGAAAGAGTGGTAGGATGCTATGGTATGAGCGTGGAGTTCATGACAACAATAATCCTTTTTTGTTTGTTTAGAATAGTCCGTTTCTGTGTTACAAAGCGTTTATAGACTACGGTTATTCTTTTTAATCAGACTGACTTTATGGCTTATTGCCACATTGATACAGAATTATAATCTATAAAGTATTAGTGATCAAGATACGAATAAAAATATTTTGAGACAAAATATAATATATAGTGACATGACTTTACTTTTTCGTTATTGAAAAACGTCTAAGGCTCATATATGAATGGTCACTATGAATAATTTAAAGGGTATATGTATTCAAATAGTTCAATTCAAATTCGAATTTTATATGCCAGTATATCTTCTTATGGGCAAAGTGGCTGGGAAGAGACCGGTAGGCCGGAGGAGGGAGTCGTGGCTGCGCAATATCCGCGAGTGGACTGGCATCAGCAGTGCTGCTGCACTCTTCCGCCTCGCGAAGGATAGACAGAAGTTTTCCGAACTGACAGCCAACCTTCAATAGCTGGAGAGGCACTACAAGAAGAAGATATCTTCTTATATATAAAATGAATCCCCATTTCCCTTGGTCACGGCATCACGCATGAACGGCTGGACCGAGTCTACCGGGACTTTTACTGGCAGATAACTGAAGTTTCAAAGAGTGTTTTAGGCTAATTTTATTAAAAAAAACAGCATGTAACTAAATCTACGCGGGTGAAACCGCGGGGCACAGCTAGTAATATTATAAAATTAATCTCATCTAGAAAAATACGCTTTGAACGTGAACCCGCTTTTTGGAGGCGAAGAAAAATACAAAAATAGATATTCTCGGACGAAATTTGTCACAACGATGTTGCCATCTTTGGCAATTTACATAGAATTCATATACGTTTTCTTATATTATTACACGTATTTTAATAATAAGCCGTTTAGTATGTTCCAATTGTAATTTTATTCTCATTACGTAATTTGACACTTGATTTGCTAATGTTTTTAAAATAATTAACATTTCTACAATGCAATATGAAGTTGTAATACGACACTGAACAGTTTCATAATAATTTTTCATTAGCTTCTGTCCGCGCGGCTTATTTACTTTGGGCTAACGCGAACTTAACCCGAGATTGGTCATAGTGTGATGAAATATAGACTTCAACCTTCCTCGATAAATGGGCTATCTAACACTAAAAGAATTTTTCAAATAGGATCAGTAGTTCCTGAGATTAGTGCGTGCAAACCAACAAACAAACTTAACAAAGTTTATATATTTTAGATTTGTATCATCTAATTAAGAAGACCTCAAAAATGGAAAAAAATTTTTTTTTTCAAAAACAAAGTAATTAATGCTCAATTAGAATATTAAATAAATTTTTTTTTCAATTACATAAATAGAAAAAAAAATTTTGGCAACAAAATTGTTAGTTTTTTAAAAAAAAAGCACTCGTATTTTAATTTAAACAAATCCATACCGGTACTTACATGTGAACAAGCCATGTTGCTGAAGTGCCAAATGCTGGATACTGGCGAGTGTTGTCCTCAAATGGCTATTTATACGGCACTTGCGTCCCGCACGGCTGGCTGCCTACCGATCATTGTTTATGCCATTGACCTTACGACGGTCTTTAGGACGGGAATAGGGTTTTGGTTGATCATTTTACATGTAATTACATAGTTGTTTTTTTAGAAAAAAAATTACCTAGGTTAATAAAATTAAAGGGTCTGTTAACTGTGTGTAATTGTAAATTACTTTAATCCCAGATTTACAGTTTTTCACAAACTGCATAAGAAAGTAAACATACTTCATAAAAAAAATTAAGTGTCGTGTTAAAATTGTATTTTTTTTAAATATTTTTTGCATCGTGTATTACGTAGTTCGGTTACTTTTGTCGATTTGGATCAGAGGCTTTACCATGAAGCCTTGGGGTCAACTACGATCGTTTAAGCAGTGCGTATTAAGATTTTCCTAGCTTTGACGTTTTAATTTGGTACCCTTAAATTTGGACGTTGGTTAAAGAAAAAAACACAAACAATAAAATTTAATTTCTAATTCAAATCATTTAAATAGTACAAAACAAAATTCAAACGCCTTCAATTAACAACTAATTAAAGAGTGTTCATAAATACTCAAGTAATTATTACGCAGATTATCCACTTTTCCACTCAAATGATTCGTAATCATGTTTTTTATATTGTACTATTTTTGTTGAGTTATTTGTTTTCTCATAACTACCTATATGAAGTTGTTATTACCGAAAAATATTTGGTATCTAATTATGTAATTAAGCAACTCCAATCTAGACTAGTAGCCGGATGTCGCCTTAGTAGCCTCATTGAGGTGGCACTGAAGGTTAATTCTCGTAATGAAAACCGTTACGATATAGTAGCGACTTGGTCCCTGACAGCATTTTCGTATTCTCATCCTAAAGTCGTTCGGTCGAAGTGTCGTTGAAATTTAATTTTGTTCAATCGTATTCTTCTTAGTCGTTCGCTCTTGGCAGAGCGGTCGTGGTCATGGATGCACTGGTACAAGCTTTGTTAGCGATGCTCCTCCATTTGTCTCTATTATGTGCGTTTCTGGAGCACTCCGTTATGGAACTGTTCGTAGAAGATTTCATAAGATCAATCCATCTAGTTGGAGATCGACCTCGAGACCGTTTGCCCTCTATTCGTCCTTAGATCACTAGACGTTCCATCGCATCCTCCTTCCTAGTAATATGGCCAAAAAACTTTAAAATTCGTAGTTGTACAATTGACGAAAGTCTTTGGTTGATGTTGAGCTCTTCTAATATGGATACATTAGTACGATGCGCAGTCCAGCTGATTCTCAGAAGTCGTCTCCAGCACCACATTTCGAGTGCGTCAATTTTTCTTCGATCCCGCAGTCTCAGGATCCAAGTTTCAGCTCCATACAAAAATATTGGAAAGACCAGGCTTCTCATCAACCGAATCTTTGTGTTCTTGGTGATTTTCCGGTCCCTCCAGACTTAGAATAGCTTTTCAACGGCTGATCTTGTTATAGCGCAACGTCTCTTAATCTCTTCTTCGCAACCTCCATTGCAATGAATGGTAGAACCCAGGTAGATAGAGTTCTGAACCACCTCACAGTTTGCGATTGTCTTCACTTCTGGACGGTTTTCTGTAGCTCTGTCTATTATCATCACATTGGTTTTTTCTCGGTTAATGGTGAGACCATAGTAGTTGCTCGTATTTTCCAAGAGGTTAAGCAACTCTATCAACTCTTCCTCGGTTGATGCGAAGAGAGTAGTATCATCCGCGTACCTCAAGTTGCTAATCGTCTTACCTCCGACCGATATGCCTCTATCCCATTTTTCAAGGACTATCCTCATAATATGCTCAGTATAAATGTTAAATAACAAAGGAGAGACTATGCATCCCTGGCGTACACCAGCGTGAGTTTTAAAGAAATCAGAGTCAGTATTGTCGATTCGAACCGAAGCGGTACCTTCTTCATACAGGCTTCTGATCAGCTGCACCAGGTGATGTGGCACACCCATTTCAAGCAGCACATGCCATAATTTGCACCAGATGACAGTATCAAACGCTTTACGCAATCGTATTAAATTATGTTTAAAATTACTTGGTAGGAAATAGGATGATGGTACCGGCAACAAATCGTTGAGTAATAGCTTATCTGCGTTCAAGTTTTAGCGTTTCGTTGTAGTCCTATCGAAGCGCGATCGGAAAACACGTGAATACCAAGTCTCGATAAGACTGCAATCGGACGAAGTTGGAACTACAACGATATTTGAATTGAACGTTTTTACGAGAATTATGGGACAAAGACAAATGGATAGAGTAGCATCGGTTACACAGACAAGAGCCATTACTCTTAAAATCACGATGATGATCCTCGTTTGCTGGGAAAGCAACTAAGCATCTTTGGCAATCGTTTCAGATCAATTTCGTATCTTCAGAACCGACAATCGACGACGAGTGCGACGCTGAGACACCTCAGAGGCTCACGTGGCTGGGGGGCAACTATGATCGCTTAAGCAGCGCGTATTAATAACTTTTACGTTCAATTTTATGGTACAGAGCTCGTGGCACAGTTGCTATTGCGCATATCATTCGATCAGCGAAGTTAAGCAACCATACGCCTAGCCAGTAGTTGGATGGGTGACCGCCCGAGTTGCCTCCGTGCCTCGGAGAGCACGTTAAGCTGTCGGTCCCGGTTGCCAATTCAACATCTTTGGCAATCGTTACAGGTCAGTCAGAGGCCTAAGAGAGTCTGACAACTGGTTTAACCCAGATTGCCGATTTTCCTTGAAAAAGAGGTTGCGAAGGTCAGATGGCAGTCGCTTCGTATAAAAATCAGGTGATCAGCCACATCGGGTTGAACCAAGTGCCGACCCCAAATACATGGGATTAAGGCCAGGGAGATGATGATTTATGGTACAGAAATGAAACTTCAAAGCTCAGAAGTACTTAAACCGATGATGGTAAGCCATCTGTTTTGTAAAAGGAGTGGCGAACGTTTAATGTAAAATTCAGGTGACTAGTCACTTCGAATTCAATCCAGTACTAGCCCCAACCCAGTTATATAATTTTCATACCTACATGTAACAGTAAAACTTGCAAATGGCAACATTCATCTAAAGAATATGACACCAAATATACCTATGTAAAAAAGGGTTAAGGAAATTGAATTATACGCCTTAATTTATAATAAGTACCTATAGTATAGGAGAGGCGTAATTAGTACCCATTATAGTTTTTGCTGCTAATGCTGTCATGGACATGATAAGTAATCCTTTCGCTATGTCTAAGCCAATTCAACATACTTATTTTAATTATAGCCAGAGGATGACCAAGGAAACGCATGACTAGAAAGGGGGTAAATATAGGGATTATGATAAAGAAGGTTTGAGAAAATATCATGGTTTAATTTTATTTGTAATTCCGAATTGACAGCTTTTCACTGAATGCATATGAATTTTTCATATTTTTTTTCTCCGTCTGTCTGTTTGTTCCGGCTAATCTGTAACGGCTGGACTGATTTTATCAGGACTCATCACTGATAGATACAAGGAATCAATAATGCTACTTTTACATTATAAAAGGGTTATGGTTCTGCGAAATAAAGCCTCCCTTGAAATTAAGCATACCCGAATGAAATCGCGGGGCACAGGAAGTAATAATATATTATTTTAATCAGGATAGTGGATATTGTAATTTTTTTTTTAATTTTTATGTCCTATTGTATTGATGAAATGTACATGCCTGGCTGATTTTTTCGTCGGTTCTTCTCAGAAATCTAGTTTCCGAACCGGTGATATGGTAAATTTTAGACGTTTAGGGCACAAATTATAAAACTCATTAAATTTTAATTTGCTTTCAACGATAGACTTTACCTTGTTACCCCAACAATGTATGGGCTAAGGCCAGGAAGATGATGATGATGATAGACTTTACCTTGTTACCCCAACAATGTATGGGCTAAGGCCAGGAAGATGATGATGATGATAGACTTTACCTTGTTGACAATAACCTCCTTCGAAGGAAACAGATAAGTGGCTAACCTATTGACGTACGTGCATAGGAAATACAGTAATTACAAGTGTGGACCGCGGATTAACGCTAAAATTGATGTTTTGACTGTTTGGCTTCTAAGCACCGTGTTTATATTAGCCAAGAATTAGCGGTAGCGGAAAATGTGTTTCAAGGAACTTCACTTTATTTGTGTGTTGCTTCCAGACTGGCCCAATTGAAAATGCATTTTATAATGCTTGATCGATTTTTTTCTATGAAGCAAGACTGACATCACCGAAGCGTTATTTTTTAGGAAATAATATCAGTACAGGGGACCTACTGTCATTATTTATGGCAGCATCTTATTAACTTCTTTGCTTTGACATTTCATTTTAGTAATCATAAAATGAAACGTCATACCTGTGAAGTTCTTAATACGTCTACTTAAATAGTCTACTTAAGCCAATGCTAGTGGACTCTCAGCTCCCATCACGAGCTATAAGCGAGTACCTTGAATGCGTAGCATTTTATAAGTCTGTATGTATGTATGGCGAGAGGCGAATGAAAATAAAAATGATTTATTCAGTTTAGGCCCTGGTAAGACACTTATAAATGTCTTAGACTACTTTTTTTAATAGAAACACGCGCGGTATCCCCACTATTTGCGCGATAATAACTCTTGACGGCGACATTTTATTTCTTTATTTTTTTTTTATATTTATGCTCAATTTAAACGTACAATGGTTATTATTATTTTAGTTAATGCTAAAGCATTTTCTACCAGTTTACAGTAAAGCGGCTAACAAAACCATCAGGCTTTTGACTCGCTTCAGCTCACTACCATATTGGCAGTCTTAAACGGACATGCGGCGCTGTGACTCCGTCCTTCCTTCCGCACGGGACGGATTACGTTGCAGGCATTGTCATTATATTTGTCATTGGCTTCATTATACAATGCAATGTTCTTCTATTTGCAATTTGAGAGAAGTGTATTTGTTTGCAATAAACACCACATTTGATCTTTTAAGACTGCAGCGAGTAGACACGCAAGCGGTAAGAGTTTTTATCCCACTGAGATTTTGCGGTGAAAGAAGACAATGTGCGAAAGAGGAAGTGAGAAAACGTGCTTGATGTATGTCTGAGAAGAATTCAAGAACGTATGGGAGATATTTGAGAGATTAAACTACACCAGACTTGAATTCGGTCTTGTTGATTATCGTATGGGATATAGCCAGTAATACCTCTAGATATACCTTCGGAGACCAATCATGATGAGTCGTTACATATACTCACGCCTGTATTCCCCGAAGGGGTAGGCAGAGGTGTTGTAATTTTCAACACCCACATTTCACCGAACATGATTAAGTGCCAACGTGACAGAGGGTGAGTCGATCGCCGTCTCAGGCACTATACATACGTCTTTGAATTATTTCTCAGATATATGCAGGTTTCCTCACGATGTTTTCCTTCACCGTAAAGCACGTGGTGTGAAATCACTGCACATAAGTTTTTAGAAAAACTCATAGGTACAGGCCCCGCTGAGATCCGAACTTGCGTCGCTTGCGTAGCAGGCGACTCGTTGACTCGTGAGAAGTCGTTATTTTATCATAATCAGTTTTAGAATTCGAATGTGAGTGTGTATGCTATGTTCTCCTTTTAACTGCTCAGCCGATCTTTATGAAATGCTGCAATCCATGATCGCCTTAACTACTAAAAATTGCACTTTTGTTGTCACAAGTACTGAAGAAGTCACTTAGTTCAGACCCTGCTACGGGAAGTAAGTTTCCAAAAATTTATGATATCGTTTCAAAGAAATTTGAAAAGTTAATGGCATATGTGACTGCATTTTTAACGAGTCCCTCCAACATTCCTCAATGATCTACTAAACTGTATATAAATCGGAAAAACAAAGGTACATTTGTAACGGATTGACCGTTCTATATATCGAATCATTATTTTATTCCAAACCTTTCTTAGAATCCGTCTCGTTGTATAATATCATCATACAATAGCCAAATACGTCACAAGTAGGGTTGCCATGACATGTAAGCACCAAATATAAAGTTTAAAATTGTTTTTAAATCAATCAGATAGATCATGGTGAAACCGTAAAATTATAGAGACACGTAGAAATATAATATTATTAGTGTGGAATAATTAATTGATATACGAGCGCTTCAAGTGCAAACGAAAATTATATTTGTCATCTTAAATACCTATTAATAACATTGAGCAACTGATTTTAAAATTTTGTCGAAATCGGCCAATAGTCTTAGTAAGAACAAAGATATTCAAATGCGCTTAGGCTTTTATTCACTTTTTCACCTCCCCATTACATGATAAAATGTATATGATGCCTGGCTAAGTTTCTTGCCGGTTCATCTCAGTAGGCTAGAACCGGTGGTAAATTATCGACATACATTAGTGCCTTACTAAGGCCAAAATAAATATTTCCATTTTCATTTTCATATCAAACAACGACAGCCCTAGTACCATTGAACCCGCGAATGTCGACGCGTCGCCGCTAGAATGCGAAATGAGTGGGAACTTTGATTTTGTGACGTACCCACTTTTATTAGGTCTTCATTATTAGCTTTGTATGCGAGATGTCCATTCACGTCCTGTTACGGTATTTGGGACAGACGATGGGTTATCTTAACTTTAATCTGTTTTTGGTTTCCTGCCTTTATGATAACTAGCTAAGTTAATATTCAAATTTCTGCCACTTCTACTTTTTCTACATACATAATACTCATTCCTGTATTCCCCGAAGTCGTAGACAGAGGTGTGTAATGTAAAAAACAACACCCACTTTTCACCGAAGATGATTAAGGGCCAGCGTGACAGTTGGTAAGACCATCGCCGTCTCAGGCACTATACGTACGTCATTGAATTACTTCTCAGACATATGCTCTTCAGATGTTTCGTCACGATGTTTTCCTTCACCGTAAAGCACGTGGTGTGAAATCACTGCACATAAGTTTCTAGAAAACTCTTTGGTACAGGCCCCGCTGGGATTCGAACTTGCGTCACTTGCCTGACTGGCGCCTGCTCAAACCCCACGGCCAGAGTACAGGTACAGATAAGTTGGAAGCCTAAGAAAGTCCTAGATCTGGTTTAACCAAGATTACCTATTTTCTTTGTAAATATGGTAGCAAAGGTCAGATGGCTGTCGCTCTATGTAAAAATCATTTACTTCAACAGTACATGGGAATCAAATCAAATCAAATCAAAAAGTTTTATTCAACATAAGGGACACTTATTGAACGTCATTTCTCTAACGCTAACTTATGTTAATTTACTACCGTTTCCAAATATAAGCCTTAGCGGGAAGACCCGGCGCCTAACCATAAGCTCTTATTGCAATATGTGCCACAGAGACAGAAAGACACGTCATAAGTGGTTATAAGAGCGAGGATATAGGCGACTGGGACTAAGAACTGGAACCGCGGTCTCAGTCGTCTAAAAGCATTTTCGAATCGGTCGACTGGAACTTCATACCTAAATTAGCTTTCAAGTTCTACGTCATAAGATTTTATTTTCTGTAGCTCATGGTAGGGCCCCAGATCTATAGCTATGCAAACCTTCTTAGGTTCGCCCTTTAAAAGTTCAATATCAAGAGTCTATTTTATATAAGCGATGACCGTGTCTAATCGTCAATCGAAGAGCGGAGTCATAGTCATTGTGGACAGGGCCGCGAAATCGGCTATGTCATTCGATTAATTCACTATCGATTATGGTGTTTTATTCGGTACTTAGGTTGGATACTTGTAGGGATTGTTAGTGTTTTTTTATAGAATAGCTTCTGCCTACGACTTCGTTCGCGTGGAATAGTTAATTTCGCTACCGCTAACCCGCTATTGGTCTTAACGTGATGATATAGCCTTCCTCGAGTTCCTTGCAGAATGCTAGTTTCCAAACCGGTGGTCATTTCTTCGACGTTCATATGTGTCTTAACAGGTCCTACACTGAATAAAAACATTTTTGTAAAATTGAGTAATTTTTCAATTCTGGCCATTAGTTCCAGAGATAAGCGCGTTCAAGCAAACAAACAAACACATTCTTCAGTTTTATATATTAGTATGGATATCGATGAAAAAGGACTTTTTGTCATTGTTTTACAGGCTTTCGTGGTTCGCTTCCTCGTGACAGTGACTTGAATCCGCGGTTGGTTTTTTTTAAGAGAGAAGTGCCGTGATGGCCATGCGGTTTGAACAATTGCCTGCTACGCAAGCGAGGCAAGTACGACTCCCAACGGGGCCTGTACCAATGAGATTTACCAAAATCTTATGTGTAGTGATTTCACATGTCGTGCTTTACGGTGACGGAAACAATCGTTAGGAAACCTGCTTATGTCTGAGAAGTAATTCAATGACATCCTCACATCATCACACCATCTCTCGAGTTGGCACTTAATGATCTTCGGTGAAAAGTGGGTGTTATGTGGGGAAATTACAACACCTCTGCCTACCCCTTCGGTATATACAAGCGTGAGCATGATGTATGTGTACAAATCAAATGTGTACAAATAGGTTTTCGCGATACAGGCTTGCCTAGTGTGAAAACCACAGAAAAACTCAAATTATATAAATGTGTATGCCAGTAGATTTAGTAGTCATATAAAAAACTAATTTGTAAAGACTGTATGTATTTATTACCTACTTACTGCTGGAAATAAATAATTTTTCATTTTTCATTTTTCATTTTCAAAATAGTCCCCAAAATGTGTCGAGTCATGTTGCAAGTAATGACAAACCCACAGACACAGTGACCCAGATATCAGTCACAATGACTGCTAATAATACGTAATAGTAAGTAAATGAGGCTAATACTAGAGTGAGGTACATGCATGACTGTTCCATGATATTACATGATGTCAATTTGTAATGTTTCATGGACGACTGTTCCATCAGCGACAAATAAATTCAGATTAAACAAATTTGGGATTTATTTTGTTACTACGGTTTGTATTAAAAAAAAATAATATATATTGTACTATTTGATATAAGAACCCATTTTTTGTTTATTTTTTATTTGCTGATACCAAAGTATTTTTTAACAGACGGGATTATAAATCCATTAATCTATACAGATAAATAAAATTGAATTGTCTGTTTGTAATTCCAAAATAGCAGCTTTTCACTAAATGCATATAAAAGTATACACGCTACTGACACTAAAAAACCAAGTTTTAAATTTTTTCTCTGTCTGTCTGTCCGTCTGTCTGTCCGTCTGTCTGTCTGTCTGTTTGTCTGTTTGTTCCGGGTAATCTCTGAAACGGCTGGACCGATTTTCACGGGACTTTCACTGGCAGGTAGCTTATGTTTCAAGGAGTAACATAGGCTACTTTTATTTATTAAAAATATTATGGTACCGCGACAATAAGGATTAAAAATAAATCTACGCGGGTGAAACCACGGGACACAGCTAGTTACTAATATTATGGCTTTCCTTACTGTAGCCACGGCATTTCATGGCATTAGCGGGTCTGAAACTATCTAAAGGCGCATCGATCCTTCAGATATGTATTTTATGCTGGGCCTTCATGCTCTACGTACCTGATTGATGAAATAATACTTACCGCAGGGAAGAACTTGTAGTCCTCTAGATTACATACATATACGAGTATTATGTCTCAAAGTAGGTCCATGGGGGAGAGCTCGTAGGATTTACATATGTCTCAAGGCAGTGTCCATTCGCCATCTGACCAGTGCATAGTAAGTGACTCATGATTTCGATTTCTGTTCGGTTGCTATGGTATTAAAGTGTAATATATTTTTGGCTCAAGTCCAATAGTTTATTCATGCCAACCGTGGGAGACAAGATAGGGAATGAATTTTGCATTGTTTCTTGAAATATCGTTATCTTTGAAATAAATCTTTATAGATTATCCTTTTTGACTTTGACTGTACAGAGTAATACATCTTAGTTCTGATTCAACGTTTATCTGGCCTTAAAATAAATTGATAGTTGGTTCATTGTTGAAAGTCTACATAAATATTATTGTGAATTACACAATGTAAGCCAATTCCTGACATTACAGGACATTACAGTCAGTCGACATCACAGGAGACCGGAGAGCTGGCAGCTACCTCGGACAAAGAATTAGTTTAGCTATTCAAAGGGGGAAGGGCCCACAGGGACTCCTTTTAATAATATATTTTAGGTATCAGATTATATATTTCTTTATAGCAAATTACTCCGTGTAATATCAACTATCTATCTGTGGAAGACTCGTAATCGGTCAAGCCGTTGCAGAGACTAGCCAGAACAAACAGAAAGACACACGGACAGAGAACAATTTAAAATAATATATTTTTTTATCTTTTAGTACCGTATATATTTTCATAATGCATACATACATATACTCACGCCTGTATCCCATGGGGGTAGGCAGAGACCACCGTTTGCCACATGCTATGGTCCTTACATACCTCTATCGCTTCATCCACATTCATGTATCTCTTTATACACTTCCTTCGGTTACGAGTGCTCCGAAATCATAATGCATTTAGTGAAAAGCTGTTAAATTGGAATTACAAACAGACACTTCATTTCAATTTATCTGTATCAATCTGATATAGATTTAAGACGTGACTATGCGTATAATGATTAGAATGTAAGTGCATTTTCAAGTAAATGATTCACGTGAACATAAACACCCCATTCTATTCAACGTATCATACGACCATATACAAGTATCTAAGCCCAAACCCTTATTGCAAAACAGTAGTTTAACATAAAACAAAATAAGTGGTATTTAACAATAGGTGGCTCGTGGGAATCAATGTGAAACCAGACAATAACCCCTTGTAATTTGCTAGACAAGAATGCTTTTTGTCAATTGCTGGTTCCACTGTCCATTGTTAGGTACGCTGGATTAAGGCACAGACACTAACCAAACGAAACAGTCTAATGTTGGAAGGAAATCAGCTGCAGTCACAAAATGCGACTGATTTGAGTGTTATCCTACTGATCCTACTCTTCCTACTTATATTATAAACGTGAGAGTGTGTTATTTATTTATTTAAAAACTTTATGCGCAAAGTACACAGGTGGACTTAATACTAACAACAACATACTAAAACTATGTTGTGTCCTGTATAGTAAGGTTGACTGGCAGAAAATGCTTTAGTATGGATGGATGTATGGATTTGTGCTACTACTCATTTACATAAAAACTACTGAATGGCTTTGCATGACACTAAACAATAATATAGCTAACACATCAGAATAACATATAGGCTGTAATGTATAACGATATTGAGTGAAATGTCCAAAATCTAAAGATAAATCAAACCCTGCGCTGATTGAGTCGCGGACACCAGATAGTAATATTATAAAATGTGAATGTAAATTTGTTTGTTACGATTTTTCTCAACCAATCTTCATGAAACGTTGTACACATATTCTTGGAGGTATTAAAAGTAACATAGGATTTTTAATAACAAAGAATATTTTTTCAATGCTAGTTCATATATAGGAAAGGTAATGAGATCTCCTCTACGATATGCGGGAATGTACCTCACAGTAGCCAAATAACAAAATTCCACCTATAAGTAGTGTTACTTTCCTGCGGTGAGTAAGGTCACCAGTGGATAGGAGGAGTAAGATTGGATTCGCTGTGCTAGCAATAGTTGTCATCACATTATTACTCGCCTACATAATCGTAGGTATTATTAAAATCTTCAGCACTGATCAATTGTTCTTAGAAAGCATTCTTGCCACTCTTCTTGGTATCACAGACTAGAAACTGCGTCAAACCAATCTTAATTTAGGTGTAGAGTCGGGTAATTCTATCGTTTTGGAAGCACTTAAGATTTTGGTCCCCATTATTTTGTACCTACTATTAATAAGACCACGAGGGAGAGTATTATCTACTCATAACTGTAAAAGTATTTTTGAAAAAATAAATTACTAAGTTTCTTGCCAGCTTCTTCTCAGTAAAGCAATATCCCGAACCCGGCGGTAGCATATATACCTAATTCTGTATTATCATGTCGGTGTGTCGATTTGAATGTACTTTGTTAAAATTCTAATCAAATGAAAATATTTAAACATTTTTGAATTTTGATCCGTTTCTCGTAGTCCCAAATTCCTGAATGAACGTTTTTACAGCAAATAAAAAAGTCTAATAGTTTTTATTTCATAATAATTTAGTTTAACAGAAGTTCTATATTTAACTCGATAAGCTTATTAACAACTACTGCCATCTATCGCAGCCACTGCTCAATCGGAGCGAAGTTAACGTGTGGACTGTTTGCTTGGTTCGACAACCTTCTACCAGATGGCGCTTGCTTGCTATAATATTCTGCTACGTTGCCGCTCATACTGCCATAGGGAATTCCTCCTGGAATATAGGAATATTTTACATAATCTAATAAAGCGAGTATGATAGATAATGTTTTGATTTTGTTAGAGCTCAAATTAGCTTAGCACTGGATCATTATCATTATCTGTTTGTCCCTGTCCCATATCATTTGAAATCATCCCAATATTTTTGCTCTTCGATTTAGGTACCTTCATCAGCCGTTGTGTCTGAACTATATGAGGTGAAGAAGAAGTAACAGTCTACATATGAAAATCAAAGTCTAACTGACTTACATATATCAACGCTAGAGTGTGCGTCCGCTCCGCTGATTCAATAGACATTAAATTTACAAAATTTTTCGAATTTAATGTAAAGTCTATGACAACTATATTGAATAGGCGCAGGCTGGGGAACGGCAGTGCATACTGAACTGCACTTTGTTAACATTGCAATCAATTCAGTATGTTTTTGTATCAGGGGAATAAAGCATTGCAACATTTTACGTTTTCAATAATAATCAGTAATCTGGTGTCGCATAGATAATATTTACCATAGGATATCCCCGGAGCTGGTGTAGGCGCGTGACCTGCGCTGTCAGGCCATGCTGATACTGCCAGATTGCAGAGCGCTATTATGAGCCACGCCACCTGCAACTTATTAAAGTTTACTATTAGATGCACATGTTTGAATTTCTTCTCTGACATATGGAGGTTTCCTCACATTACATTACCTTATGATATAAGCCTTCTTCTAAAGTGTTAGATAGGTCATTAGCGTGCCGAAATTGAGACGTTAAAGTTGTCTGAACCTTCCTAAACTCTATTTGGCATCATGAAAAGTTTTTCTTCCTGATGGAAAGGAAATCATCATCTCCCTGGCCTTATCCCATGTATTTGGGGTCGGCACTTGATTCAACTTGATGTGGCTGACCACCTGATATACGAAGCGACTGCCATCTGACCTTCGTAACCCCTTTTTCGAGGAAAATCGGCAATCTGGGTTAAACCAGTTGTCAGACTTTCTTAGGCTCTGTCTGACCTGTAACGATTGCCAAAGATGATAAATTGGCAACCGGGACCGACGGCTTAACGTGCTCTCCGAGAAACGGAGGGAACTCGGGTGGTCACCCATCCAACAACTGGCTAGGCGTATGGTTGCTTAACTTCGCTGATCGAATGATATGCGCAATACCAACTGTGCCATGAGCTCCTCCTTGGGGAAAGGAAATAATATTTTATATTCTAAAATGTAAAAGTTTATATTTCAAACTAGCTGTGCCCTGCGGTTTCACCCGCGTAGATTTAGTTTCACCCTAATTGTCGCGGAACCCTAATATTAAAAAAAAAAGTATCCTATGTTACTCCTTGATATATCAGCTACCTGCCAGTGAAAGTCCCGTTAAAATCGGTCTAGCCGTTTCGGAGATTACCCGGAACAAACAGACAGACAGACAGACAGTATCGTATATATTTTCATATGCATTTAGTGAAAAGCTGTTATTTTGGAATAAGAAACAAACAGACACTTCAATTTTATTGCTTTTTAAATAACAGATTTATATTTGAATCATAATCATAAACTAGCTGTGCCCCGCGGTTTGACCCGCGTAGATTTAGTTTCATCCTTATAGTCGCGGAACCCTAATATTTTTGATAAATAAAAGTAGCCTAAGTTACTCCTTGGAACATCAACTACCTTCCTGTGAAAGTCCCGTTAAAATCCATCTAGCCGTTTCAGAGATTACCCGTAACAAACAGACAGACAGAGAACAATTTTAAAACTTGGTTTTTTAGTGTCAGTAGCGTGTATACTTTCATATGTATTTAGTGAAAAGCTGTAATTTTGGAATTACAAACAGACACTTCAATTTTATTTATCTGTATAGATGTATAGATGAAGTGCATCGAAATCTAAACTTAGTAAAGAGATCAGTACAAAATACTAAAATAAATACTTAAACAAAATTATAAACGCAAGGTGCAACGTGCACTTAGTAACAGCTTATGTAATAAATACCGGAGACTATAATTTTAAGGTTCTACACAGACTGGTCAAGGTAACGCCGATCAAATGTCAATTGCAACTCGATCAATGCAGCTTATTGTTAAGAGACAGATATATTTTGACCTTCTATGCCTTATGGAATGATCTAGTATATTTCAGGCTAACTTTTATTTATACTCATTTGTTTTTACATAATACTAGCTGTGTTAACCGCGTAGGATAAAAAATATAAACCTAACCTTACCTAAAGATAATTCTAAAATTAAAGTAGCCTTACTTCTTAGAACTTCAGATTTGTACTTGAGTACCGTATATCTTCTTCTTCTTAATATATATAACTCAAAGGAGACTGACTGACTGACTGACTGACATAGTGATCTATCAACGCACAGCTCAAACCACTGGACGGGTCGGGCTGAAATTTGGCATGCAGGTAGATGTTATGACGTAGGCATCCGCTAAGAAAGGATATTGATTAATTCTACCCCCAAGGGGATCAAATAGGGGATGAAACTTTGTAAATTTTAAACCGATCGGGCTGAGACTGCATGCATAATTTATTTATAAAAAAATATTAGAGTGCCGTGAAATTACACGCGGCATGAAACTAAAGATACGCGGGTGAAACCGCAGGGCACAGCTGGTAATTAAATAAAATACAAGTGAAACTAAAACAATAAATAACCCAAAGACACAATTTAGGGAAAAAATGAGCAGATGTAACAAATATTACTGACCTGTTTTACAGAAAACATGGTGTATAAAGTCCCAGATACGAAATGAACCGCCTTGTAACCGTTCACTATTTATATTGTAGGTACATACGATGCGACCGTCAATACACATAGGTATGACTTTAATATTAAATAATGCCTTAGACTTATTGAACTTGGATTTAAATATAGCGCCATCTGTTGTATTTTGCTTGAAGCAAGACGTACGCTCGAGAATGTTCCGAATACCTTTCAGCGCATGACAGACTAAATTCTTATAGAACGTAGTCTATACTATGCTTGCTATAGAGTTTAATTCCAAATCGATTCTGCATCTATATCTATACAGATATATAAAATTGAAGTGTCTGTTTGTAATTAGAAAATTAGGTACTGCTTTTCACTAAATGCATATGAAAGTATACACGCTACTGACAAGGAAAAACCAATTTTTTTAATCTTTCTCTGTCCGTCTGTTCGTCTGTCTGTCTGTCTGATTGTTCCGGGTAATCTCCGAAACGGCTGGACCAATTTTAACGGGATTTTCACTGGCAGATAGCTTATATTACAAGGAGTAACTGAGGCTACATTGTTTTTTTTTAAAACATTAGGACACCGCAGGTCAACCATGAAATGTATATCTACGCGGGTGAAACCGCAGGGCACAACTATTATTAAATAGGAATCCTACGTATTATGTAACCGCAAAAAATGCCAATGTGTTTATCTGTTTTTTGTAACTCTTAATACATTTGCCCCCTAATTACAAAACATTGTTTAAATAAAGACTAAACCAACCACGGATTAAAACTATGCCCATCCTTCTTTGTATGCGTATCACAGAAAGAGAAGGAACTACTGTTAAACACAGGCCTATCTTAGTCTATCTTTTGTAATTAATGGGGTAACATTTTTGTGGATATTATTACATACATATCACGCCTATATTCCCCGAAGGGGTAGGCAGAGGTGTTGTAATACAAACACCCAATTTCCACCGAAGATGATTAAATGCTAACGTGACAGATGGTGAGTCAAAATACATAAGTTTTTGAATTACTTCTCAGACATGCGGTTTCCTCACGATGTTTTCCTTCACCCCAAAGATGTGTGGTGAAATTACTGCATTTAAGTTTTTAGAAAATCTCATTGGTATAAGCCATCGGGATTAGTACCCGGAGTCCCCCCTGAGTACTGATGATGGCCACCGGGGGGTTTTAGTACGGTAAAAATCCCACATACCTAACCACAGACTGACCATGACCTGCCTCTCCCAGGGCGGTCGACGACCTTTTGAAGGTTTCCCCCTAGTCAATAAAAATAAAAAAGGCCATCGGAATTCGAACTGGCACCACTTGCGTAGCAGGCAAACCCTCGGCCACCAAGGGTCATACATAAGAATGATAATAAATAAATATTTATTTTTATTTTATTACTTATAAAATGCTTAAATATTTCTTGTTATTGAGTCTCGTTATTCAATTTTATACTGATTACATCGTATTGAAATCGACATAGCACGCGTATCGCAATGCTCCTACAATAATTGTTATTGTACGAAAAATAAAGGCTGCATACTTTTGAAATGTTTAAATCATTGCAATAGATATTTTGTTGCCTAATTATACCATTGTTGTGTTTCTTATCAATTTAGGATATTATCGTGAGCGATTTGAAACGCTGATTGTTCTTTTAAAAAATTACTTGTCTATTTTATTTATTCTAGTGGCCGTGGTGGCTAAGCAATTGCCTGATACGCAAGCGATGCGAGTTCTAGAAATGCAGGCAATTATTCTTCGTGGAATACATATTAAAGCATAATATATATGATAGTGATGGTGAATGAATTATTAAGTTTTAATTTCATAGGTGGCCCGCGGAAACCTAATGTTTTTTTTTTAATAAAATCTAAGTAGCCTACGTTACCCCTTGTATCATCAGCTATCTGTCAGTGAAAGTCAAGCTAAAATCGGTCCAGCCGTTTCAGCTGTTATTTTGGAACTACCAACAGACACTTAAAGTTTATTTATCTGTATATATGTATAGATTAGAATGTAAATTTAAGAAAGTCGTTATACTTATTACTGAAAATCAATTCTAAGTTTATTTAAGCCGGGTCTTGTATAAGTATAAATATTATTTATTATTTTCTGCTTCGGTTGAGTTGTGACTTATTTTCATTACACTTACAAAGGACAAGATCTATTATATGAGTTCAAGCCGCAGGTCGTCGGTTTCGGCGTCTGAGGTTTTTAGCAAACTAATTATTTATTTCTAAAGCGAAACATATAAAAAATTTCCTTGACTCTTAGGTTTCTAATAAATAGTTACAACACTCTGGAAGTTGCTAAATGCAAATCTTGTTTGTTTGACTTAAAAGTCGTGTATAAAAACTAGCTTTCTACCCGTGACTCGCGTGGGCTACGATATTATAATAACAGGTGACATTAAAATTCAGGAAGAATAAAGTATATTTTCTTACAATACACACTTGTAAGAACACCATTCAAAGTACTTATAACACACATACATATGCTAACGCCTGTATTCCCCGAATGGGTAGGCAGAGGTGTTATAACAGCAATACCCACTTTTCACCTAAAATACCACCAACGTGATAGATGGTGAGTATATTGCCGTCTCAGGCACTATACATACATCTTTGAAATACTTCTCTATAATATGCAGGTTTCCTCACGATGTTTTCCTTCACCGTAAAGCACGAAGAATTCACTGCACATAAGTTTTACTCATTGGTAGTGGCTCCGCTGGGATTCGAACTTGCGTAGCAGGCGACTGGTTAAACCCCACGGCTACCACGGCTCTCACCTAAAGCTCTCACTAAGTACCGGACTTATAACATTTTGTAGTTCTACTTACTTACTTACTTGGGCTATACCTATATATGGGACATTAGTTTTCCAACGACAAAAGTAATATATTTCCATTGTAACGTGAATGTGGGTAGGTAACCCAACACGCAAATAAGATACCACCTAAAAGTACTATCATCTGTACCTAATGACTGCAGAAACAATGTGTTCATCAAATCGTCTCAACACGACCTTGGGATTGAATCCGGCTCTAGCCAAGCGCATTACCGCTAAGCCGTGAAGGCGGAAAGGTATTTATTTTCTAAATTTCCCTCACGTAGAAGCCGTAGCCGAATTTGTAACAAATACGTTGACTCCTTTTTGACACGATTAAGACTTCTAGAGTACTCTCGTAAATTTTTATGAGAAAACTAGCTGTGCCCCGCGGTTTCACCCGCGTAGATTTTAATTTCATGGTTGCCCGCGGATCCCTAATGTTTTTTAAAAATCTAAGTAGCCTAAGTTACTCCTTGTAGCAATAGCTGTCAGTGAAAGTCCCGTCAAAATCCGTCCAGCCGTTTCAGAGATTACCCGGAACAAACAGACAGATAGACAGACAGAGAAAATTTTAATTTTTAAAAATTGGTTTTTCTGTGTCAGTACCGTGTATACTTTCATATGCATTGGGTGAAAAACTGTTATTTTGCAGTTACAAACAGACACTTCAATTTTATTTATCTGTATAGAGTATAGATGAAGGGTATTACACCAATGTATTTTTTAATAGGTATGTGTATGATTTCTATGTATGTGCACAAATTCTTTATTACTATATTTTTATGGCTACAAAAATATAAGCTCGATTCGGGATTCAAGCCCACAACCTGTAAACCTTATAGTTGCTCAGTCAATTTAAATAATGACATTACTTTTTTAAATGTAGATATGCTACTAGTCTGCCGAAATAGAGGCGTTAAAATTTTCAGAAGTCTAGCCTCTGTGCTATTTGATAAGTGACGTACTGCGTGCGAAACCATTTTTTACATATCCGTGACTAACAAGATCAGATTAAGCAGAGCTTATTACGAACTCCTGAGCTTTGACGTGTCATTTTGGTACCGTAAAATGAAACGTCATAGTTAAGAAGTTCTTAATACGCGCTGCTTAAACGATTATAGTTGGCCTCTTGTGCTTATAACATTGTTGGTGTTAGCAACACGTCGTGTGTCGTATTTTCCTTCCTTAGCTTATCATAATTTTAAGAATTAATTATTTGTATTTATTAAACGACACTTTGCCACTTAACCCTTGTTGATCGAATCGAAGGTTGGTACAATCGATGCAACTGCGTTAACTCACGACTGACTTTTGTACACCATTGTCTATTATGAGAAGTTCGGTAACAAACACCGATCACCATGAATTAATCGATTATCACCGATTATGACATAATCTCGATAACACCGGCTCGCGGTTATGGTATTAAACTATTAATAATTCGTCACGGAACTGTGGCCGAGAAAATGGATGTAATAAGTTTATTTTACATCAAATGTATACGTAATAACGTTGTCCGGAACCTTTCATTACCAATATAAGCTTGTTAAAGTAAAAAGCCGTTGTGGCCGAGTAGTTTGAGTAGTCGCCTGCAATCCAAGTGATGCAATTTTAAATCCTTGCGGTACCAATTAATTTGTAAAAATTTCACACCACGATATTTATAGTGTTGGAAAAAAATTTGTGGCAACGTGCGTATGTCTAATTAGAATCATCGCCGTCTCAGGCACTATACATACGTCTTTACTTCTCAGACATACGTATGTTTTCCTGCACTATAGTTGCTTTAAAATTACTGCACTAAAGTTATTTTTTAGTAAACTCATTGGTACAGGCCGCTGGGATTCGAACTTGCGTCGCTTACGTAGCAGGCGACTGCTCAAATCCCAGGGCCACCAAGTCTCTGTCATTTAATTCATTCATTTAAATAATAATGTTAAATTTAGTTGATATTTTTATGCAAGACACGTCCTTTGAGAAAATGATACTATTTACACTGAATATGAACATACAAAGACACAAGCAGACTTGACGATAAGGAGTTTTTGTATAGAGCTATAAAATCTTTCAAAGAGGTTGCACGTCGTCTGGTTACAAGTGGACTGGAGTTTCTCTAGCTCAGAGAATCAGCATTGCTATTCAACGCGGCAATGCTGCCAGCATTCTTGGCACGATCCCGAAAGACACCGATTTGGTCCAAGTTTTCTTCTTGTAATTAGTTTAACTACCATCATCGATTTATTCTAAATTTTTCTTAGCAATTACGTTTCGTTTTGTAATACTAAGTTTAAACGTCAAAATTAAGAAGTTCGTAAGACGTCACTGCTATAACGATGATAGCAGGCCCCCTGGGACCCCACCATGACGTCTTATTACCATGATAGTTTGACTCTTATCATGAGATGTATATATGAGGTGTATAAGTTAGTCACTATCATACAGTGGAACTATGACTGCAATAAACACTTATGGAAAGGCCCCTGGAGTGCAACCATGAGCTCTTATTGCAATGTTAATTCAGTTGTGCGACAGTGACAGATGTATGCACGTCACATACATCTGTCTCATAAATGAGTGAAACTATCATGGCAATAAGAGTTCATGGTAAGGCCCCTGTTTCTTGTATATAATTAAGTTTTTATTCAAACCAGCCTAAATGTTAGTTATTATTTTATCCTGTCTTCAGTCAGTAAGTCAGAATAGCCTCGACCTAGTAAGCCACTACAATGAAAGCCAGCGTAGGTTATTAACTTCCTGTACTGACAAAAAACGTTACAATTGCATCAACTGTCCCATTTCGTAGATTGCAGAAGTAATGACATAACGAAATACCCTCTCGTTGAGTTGCTCAAATGATACCTTTTATCAAAGTTGCGTCAATCACTTTCCATCAATTATGTCAAACGCATTTAATTATTGGGACGGTTTCGTCATTTTCCGTAGGTTTAGATTTGGGTCGAAGGTTTTTGAATAACCATTCCGTTATGCTTTATAAATATAATTAGGTAACTAATAACTAAGTATTATAAAAAGATATAAAAAAAACCAGGAATGAATAATTAACTCGATATTGTGATCAACCTATACGTGCAAACCAATCTATACATACAGATAAATAAAATTTAAGTGTCTGTTTGTAATGCCAAAATAACAGCTTTTCTCCAAATGCATATGAAAGTATACACGATACTGACACTAAAACACCAAGTTTTAATTTTTTTCTCCGTCTGTCTGTCTGTTTGTTCCGTGACTTTCACTGACAGGTACATGATGTTTCAAGGAGTACCTTAGGCTACTTTTAATTCAAAAAAACACTTAGGGTTCCGCGGGAATTAAATTAAATCTGCGCGAGTGAAACCGCAGGGCACAGCTAGTTAAATATATTCAATGATTATTTTCGGAATTATTTAATGCTTTGTGAAATGTATATAGTATTGAATAAAAATAAATGCAGCTCCTAAACAAGCAAAGGTAAGGGAAGGATAATTTCGACACACTTGACAAGGACAGGGATAACCAAATTTGTCAGAGCTGCACAGTTGGAACGAGGTCGTGGGTTCGAATTCTACCTTGTCCTCGTATTTTCCATACACATTATAAAAAAGAAAGGAAAGAGTTGCATCGGTTACACCGACAAGAGTCTCATTACTCTTAAATTCATGATGATGATTATAAAAAAAATATGATGCGTCATTGAATTAATAAAATTAAAAGGGAATACTTAGAAACACTTCCTATTTATTAAATAACTAGCTGTGCCCCGCGGTTTCACCCGCGTAGATTTAGTTTCATCCTTATTGTCGCGGAACCCTAATATTTTTGATAAATAAAAGTAACGTAAGTTACTCCTTGAAACATCAGCTACCTACCAGTGAAAGTCCAGTTAAAATCCGTCCAGCCGTTTCAGATTACCCGGAACAAACAGACAGACAGACAGAGAAAAATTTTAAAACTTGGTTTTTTATTAGCGTGTTCATATGCATTTAGTGAAAAGCTGTTATTTTGGAATTACAAACAGATACTTCAATTTTATTTATCTGTATAGATGTATAGATTGAGCTAGAGCATGGTAAATTGGAAAATAATTAAATAAAAAAAACTAATCATATCGCTTTATATTACAAATACAATATTACTAAACATACGGTTATAATGATAGAAAATGAAAGTTTTCTTGTCTTAGAAAACCGTTAGAGACGTGATAACACCTTGCGTCAGAACTGTACCATGTTCGACCTAAATAACAAAACTGCAAAAAAGCACCGTTTTTCTAATTCAATATGACTTATATTTAAATAACACGAATGTTACAAAGAGTCCAAGGTTTCGTAAAAAACAACCATTTTATAATCGATTTGTTTCAGATAATAAATGATTTACCTTTATATTTTAAATATAAATAATTCACCTGTAAACCATTTAACATTTAATCGGCGACTTCTTTTGGCAAAACTTACTGGAACCTTGGAGAAAAATAATAAATAAAAAAATACTTGTGTTGGTTTAAACCAAAATAGTTGTGATATAATTCCTACTGATGGTAAATGGCAGTAAAGGTGAATAATTTGTCGCAATCTTACGTAGGTATATGAGGTTAGTTCATCTAAATAATGCAACACAAATATAATCGCGACATCTAAAATCCTATACATAAGAATATTATAAATGTTTGCTGTCTGAGGAGATCAAATCAAAATATAATTTTATTAACACATTTTAGTACTTTGCTTATTGAAAATAAATATTTGAATACTTTGTTTTAAAGTAATTTTCTAGAAGTCTATTAATCTTTGACAGATCGATTGATTGATTAGATCAGGTCATAGGAGCATTCCATCTGAATGCATCTAACGAACTTGCATTGTTTAAAAATCAACTTTTTTTTCTTTTACAAATTACCTAACTCAAATATTGTATGATTGATTGTTTCTACATGACTCAACTACTCTTTGGTCTGCTTTGCAAATTGTCTTTCAGAAACATTTTCAAAGGAGATTTCTCTCCTTGTTAGTCGAGTACGTTCAGCGACTACATCCGGTCGAGTATTATTTCCTCACCGTCCATTTATCAGTTTCGTTAATCACTGTTAAGTTGCACACACCTTTTATTCTGAATTTCTCTGGCAAATAAGTAATTTAAGCGCAAGTCATAAGCTCTTGATGATTGTAACTAAAATCAAAAATATTATCTACGTAATATTGAGTGAACTAATATGCAAATTGGACATTAAATAATTTGTTACTTAATTATATAACAGAATTAATGGTTTAATTTTTTAACAGAATTTTATATTTTCTGCAAAATATTAAAATGTATATAAATGAAATCTAAATGCCTGAATAATGTATTAAAAATTCGTTGTTAAACTATCGTCTGGTTTCGTATTTACTCGCGGCTTCTTTCCGTTTGTACCAAACGTAAGCGTAACAAAGCGAACGGCCCCAAGAAGCAATCGATCCGAAACGACCAACCGAGGAGATAAATACAATTGCCGGCCGCTTGGCCTGGTTCAGTCAACCGCCACCGTCCGTCGCGATCCGTGATGTGAACCATGCACAGAGCAACATCCCTCGCGATCCTCCTAGTGCTGCAGTGTAGTGTGTGCCTAACTATCAAAGTCCCGGTTACCTGGAACAATGGTGCTAGTGTTGTGCAAGAAGCACTCCCGCAACAAACACATGATGAATTCTCCATTGAAGAATTCAAACCCTATAATGTGCAACAGAAAGCGGTGCCTGTAGAATATTTTCAATACACAGCCAAGAAACCCCAGTTTGCTGTTGATATAGCACAGTTTCATGGAGTGCCTGATCCTCAAAATCAATACAGAGCTCATCCAGTGAGACCGCATACGGGCAGAGAAAAACCGCCGCTGGGAATTCATCACATACTCGATGCAGATAAGACAGTGTTCCAACAGTATCAAGAATTTGTTAACAAAGACAAGCCTAAACATGCAACCCCTGTTTCTGCAAACTATGAAGTATTCCATCCTTATAAAGCTGAAGAACCAGCTTTGATAAATATTTACAAAGATCCAGTCTTGAGCAAAATCAGAAATGATATACATGATACGAAAAATAGATTTGAGAAATATGAAAAAGATGCTGGGGAGCCCGACATCACGAAAGACGAATATTTAGAAAGCCCGAAGCAAACGGACAAAAGGTTTGTTCCCCAACAAAATGTGCCGGCTCGCTATGAAGTTCATAAACCACAACGAAAACCAGTTTATTACAAGCCCTTGCCCCATTCAAATAATAGGGAGAAAATATTAAATCAGAAGTTTAAACATCCGTGGAATCAAAATTATGTTCAAATAAAACCAGAATATTATCGGCCCTTGAAAAATCACTTGCAACATTTGCGGCAACATCACGCTTTGAAATATGACGATGAACGAAACGAATACCCACAACTGCCAGTAGCCGAGAATAATGCAGAACCCCCTAATGGTTTCGACATTTACGAGAATGGTAGACAAAGGTATATTAAACTTAGGAACAACGTCGATGAATCAATAAATAAAGCAGTATTAGAAAATCGTCCTGTCATTCACCAAAAATTAGAACTACAGAAGAATGAGCCGGAAGAAGAAGAAGATGACGAAGATAGCGAGTTTGTACCAGTAAAAAATTATGCGCAGGTGAGGAAAACTGAAACAGTGAAACATTTGCCTCGAGCAGCTGCCTACGAAGATGCTGAAACCTTGGATGAAATTCTGAATGCACCACGATTAAGAGAAGCTGTCAAAAGTGAGAAGGCGCAAACGGTTTATAGTGAAGAAGGATACGAAGACTCTGCATATGATCATGCTGGTGAGCAAAAACACGCTTCGGATCATGAAGGGCACGGAGGACATTTAAAACAAAAAGAAATAAGTGGTGGTAAATACAAAATACCATCGCTTAGTGCCAGCTATCATGATGGAAAAGGTTCTGAATATCAGAACAAAATATTGGATGGTAAGAAATGGGAGGAGGACAATAAAGATGAAGTTGACGAAGAACAGGCAGAAGATTATTCCGAAAGTGAACACGATGGTAATGTTGAATCTCATAGAGTCATAGATGGATCAGAAAATAATAGAAATAAAAGAGAATTTGACTTAGTTGACAGCACTGATAAAATTTCTTCGTCTGAAGAATCGGATAATGACACAAAAAGTGAAAACCTACAGCACGGTATTGACAAAAGAGAAATAAACATAGAAATACCTGAGATAGACATAAACTCGACTCTTTTATCTGAAGAAGAAATATTAAATGTTGCAAAAGAAAATAAAGAATCAAAAAAAGATGATCTTAAGATCAAGTATCCGTACTACTTTAATAAATTGAATTCAATTAGCGAACATTCTCCACTTCGATATGCCGAAAACATTAAATTTATACCTAAGAAGTCAAAAGGGGGAACTGAATTTTACGACTCTAGGTCTATTTTAGAGTGTCCAGAAGTAGAAAATGTGGATCCATTGCCAGAAAAATTAAAAAATGGTACCAATCCTACCAGTGAAGAAAATAATGAAGAAGAAGCTGATTCCCAGGAAGAAGATAAAGTTAATCCTGAAAAAGAGCACCCTAAAGAGGGACCCCGTTTGCGAGATCTAGGTGATAAAATTGATTGTTTCAAAGCAAAATATTTTGGTGAAAATCCTTTAGATAGTCCATTTTTCAAAGAAGAAATAATAGCCAACCCAGAACCTGTTACAATTCCTAACTTACCAGCCTACAAATTAAAAGCAAACGCATTTGTACTAAATGATACGGGCTTTCATAAAGCAGATACACTTAGAGAAGAAAGTAATGCAGATATATTTATCCTGCTAGACAAATTAAGGAACAACCAAAATAATCTTCAACAATCTGTGGTGAAAAATAATAATGCACTTATTCAATCATTATTATTTACACCTCTTAACGCTACATCCCCTAACAACAAATATATTAACGAACAATCCAACGTTTACTCGGATATAATGCAGAACATACAAAATGTTCAACAAGGTTTCACTGACCCGGCTAAAAACAACGCTGACAGACATATCAATCCAAAACAAATTCCCACAGTAAATAATGTAACATACAATTCCTTCCAAAATAAAGAAGACGTGACTAAATTACCACAAATTTTGAGGAAGAAAAGAGCGACACCATTCGTTTATGAGCCATACAAAATAATACGAGACGGCCAGGTTCAAGATTCAAAGAAAACGACCACTTCCAGTAATGTAAGTCCTCTTATAAAACAATTACAATCAAGCAGAGTTGTAGACAAAGTAACAAAAAAGACTCAAGAACAAGACCCGACAGACCAACAAACCAAACGGAATGGAAGTGTTCTTACTTATAAAGATATAGGGCGCAAAGATAGAGGAAAGGGTAGTGAAAGCATAACTGAAGATCCAGATTTTATTGATGTTAATACAGATCAACGAAGAGGAGAGCCTAGATACGAACTACGAACTGCCAATCATAAAACAGAATATGCTCCAGTCGAGAATAAGAAATCAATGTCTTTAGACGACTACAAAGCGTTTTCTAATAGCGATAAAAATGAAAGTTCAACATTAAAAGAAAACAAAGAATCTGCCAATATGAGACCAAAAGTTCAGAGAATAAAGCCAATAAATCCATCAAAACTGACGTTTGATGTTTCTCAATTTATTCCGACAACTACTGAAGCTCAACTCGTTGCCGCTTCCAACAATGTGAAAACTGTTACATCTTCAACCTCTTCTAAAAATGCGAAGCCCGTCCAAGAAAGTACCGAGGATAATGAAGAGTACGAGGAGTATGATGACGAAAATGATGAAGTGTCAACTACAACAACTACTACGACACCTAAGCCAGCATTTAGACGTCGGATAAAATCAACGACCACTACAGAAAAACCAGAACCTGAAACTGTAACGGAACCCGATCGATTACGATTAGTTACAAGATTCCGCGACTATAACATGAACCCTAACGAAAAACAACAAAGAACAGAGCCCAAAATAAGTACGCCATATCCAGTTAGTTATGAGCAAGAAATCCCAAAATACAGAGAAAAGAAAAAGAAATCTTCTTCTAGCACGATTGTAACAGACACAAAAAAATATGGAAACGATGATGATGATATGAGAAAAGAAGAAATAGATGCATTAATAGGTGTCAAAGAAGACATGGACGACTATGAGCCTTCATACGAAAAGGAGGAAAACAGACGTAAGCAAAATCGCTATCAGTCATCTGAATTAAGTGATGAAGAAGGAGGAAGGGAGCGGGAAGAGGATGACGAAGATGATGATAGTGATGAAAGTGATGATGATGATGATGATGATGACGAAGACGATGATGATGAAGAGGAAGATGAAGAAGATGAGCGTGAATCCGAGCAGGTTGTTACTACACCTGAGCCAATGAAAAGAACCTTAGTCAGAACTACTGAAGCTCCTGCTTCAACAACTGAAGCGCGTTTAGCTAAGTTAGAAGTAAAACCAGTAGTTTCTAAAAAGAAAATCGAAATACACAAAGAGCTACCAATAAATAACTCATTGCCGCATGTGACTCAATTCAGACAGGACATTAAAGAAATTGAAATAGTTAAGGAATTACCTCCACTTAAGCAAAAGCCCCAGAAAGATGTTGAGGTATTTGAATTGTATAAGGACGACGATTTAGCAAAGGACGTAAACAAACTTGGAGACGTCGAAGTATTTAAGGAAAACTTAGACCTTACTAACGGTCCAAAACATGGGGGTAATTATCGTAGAGCAACAACGGAAGAATTAGCCGAACTAGCAGCTGCGTCACCTCAAACGAAAAAACAACACAGTAACATTAAAGTTCCTAAAGATGCTGAAGCTTCTCAAAGTGAAAATAGAAAACAAATTGAACTAGATCGTTACGCTCCTAAAAGAATGCACGGAGGCAATTTAAGATCTTTTACGGATCTACAAAGGGCTGGCTACAGAGGCAGGAATTCGAAGCTCACTGAACTAAAAGACTTGAGTGCACCCACGAGACCTGAAGGAATGCATGGAGGTAATTTAAGGCCTCTTTCAGATAATTCTAGAAGACGTGGGAACAATCGAAATCAAAAATTGATCGAGTTCAGTGACGAACACAATAATGACGACGATGATGATAACAATTCTCAGAGTCATGGTAATAGTCGCGGTGGGACCTCTTATGGAACGTCTAGAAACGAACGTCCACTACATGGTGGCAACTACAGAAGTGCCAAGCTTGTCAAAGCTGACGACAAAGAAGTCAAAACAGACGAAAATATAAAGGTAAAATCTGCTGCTTCACCTTCACAAGATGCAAGAAGAACCGCTGCTGTTTTACTGAACAGCTTTGCTCAAGCCGTACCAATATTGACTACAACTCCAGCGTACATTTTAGATCCCAGTAAACGAATGTATTACTATGTAGATTAATCTTAGACTTAATTTTACCCTAATTAAGTGTGCGTCAAAAATAGAGCTGGCTGGAAGGAAATTAGGTAATTAAGTAATAGAAAGTGCCACAATTCTTATTACGTATCAGGTCGGAGAGTAGATTGAGAAAGTGAGATAATTGAATGGTATTGATATCAAAGTTAATTTATCTTAATTCTTTACTTTCCATTTAAATAAAGCAACGAGTGATACTGTGATAGATAAAACTGTTATAAAGTTTATTGTTAAGTGACAATCCTATTTATAATGTTTATATTTTTAAAATAAATATGTTAAAAATATTCATACCTTTTTATTTCTGAATATTATTGCTCAATACCCGCTACTTATAATTTAAGTGTCCGGTCAAAATTCCTTTCGTCTACGTGAAGCAATATGTTTGCTTACAAATGACACAACAGTAATGATTGGCTGTTAAATTGGCTTACGCAAAGTAGCTACTGAACACTGTGGACATTCAACTTGAAGCAATAAACGAGTCATACTTTCACTTCGATTGACATTATCTGGATCAAATTACAAGTGTATCAAATTAAGTACTTGATACAAAGGTGAATTGGGAATGACTTGCAATAACTTTCGGAAGGCTGTCTTTTCGGACTTGAATAATAATAAAATACTGATATAAATTACAAATTTTATTCAAGGTGGCAAGTCTTTAAAATCCTACAAAATTACCTTATCTTAATATACAATACTTTGTTCACTAAATGATAAGCTCTGACAACTTTGCTATCAAGTTATTTGCGAGTACTTGGCTACCGGTATAATGTGTAAGCAACAGTACACAAGTTATACGATTTTATAGTAAATTCCAGTTTTTTTTTAAAGTACTCCCATTTTAAATAGCTAGAGCTGACATAACTCATCCTATAATAGGCTCTGTATAACTTCAAAACAATGCATTGAAATGAATAAATAAGTGTTGTGTTTAGCTTTAAATAAATATTTTAACAAAGGATTTGGTATCGTTCAATTCAATACAAATAGAACTGTAATAAGATTACTTTTGGTGCATTTAAGATTACTTAACTTAGTATACACTGATATTTAATACTAATATTTGAATACTTTAATAACTTAATTTCGTAATAACTTAGTCGCCTTATAACTACTTACTTATGTTTTTTCTATCTAGTTGATTTCCACTCTGTAAATTTCTACTAGGTGGATTATTAATAGGCTTCCATTCAGACTCCACTGCTGGTATATAACTTGGTTCACTATCTTCCCTATCTATAGCTCCCTCTTCTTCTTTCTCGTCTTCTCCAAAGAAATCAATAATGGGATGATAATTATAATTTATCCTCTTACCATTTGACACGTAGCTATGATTCACCCGATTGTTCTCTTTAGATTTAGGAGTGGTAGAAATCTTTTCTGTAGATACTGCGTGAAGTTTAGGGGCAATTGTTATTCTTGTTTTGGGAGGAGTTGCTGCTTGCCCAATGTCAGGTTCTTCTAAATATTCATTAAATTCATCAGGTGTCTCAACACTGCTACTCGTGAATGATTCAAGAACTGAAGTGCCAGATGATACCAAATCATCAGGTCCTCCTGTTATTTTCTTCCTCATCGGCCTTCTGTTAGGTCGCACTGCTCCTCTTTTGAACGGACTCCCCGCGTTTTTGATCTTACTAGGTAGCTCTTTGTTAAAAGTAAAGGATGACGATGCCTCAGGAGTTGGGGGTTCTAAATAACTGGGCAATGTAACTGAATCAAAACTGTTAAGCACAGGACTTCTCCCTGAAAGAGGTCGTTTGATATTCCTTATCGAACTCGCCTGGTTGAATGAATCTGGGTAATAGGTGTTACCAAAAGAGTCAACAGCGTTTGAAGGTATAATATATTCTTCATTGTCATTAAATTTGCCACTGTTAAATAGTGTTCCGGTAATCTGATTCTGGGTATCAGAGAACGGTGGGAATGTTTCTAGAGGCTTACTGTGGGTGAAAGGGGGGTTCTTGTTGATGTTTGGTCTAGGAACTGTTGATTGAACAGCTTCAAAGGCATTGTTTCCTTGCTCTGCCGATATGTCTTCGCCGGGAAAGTGTTCAGAAGAGGTCTCGTGAACTCGGTGGCCCAAAGGCGGGAACGATACGCTGTAGCCCTCTATATGACATGAACAACATGTTGGCACCTGTAATGAAAATTATTTTGAAGAAGGTTTGTCATGTATCTGTTGTAATTCAAAAATAACAGCTTATGAAAATGTATATGATAGTATAAACGGTACTTAAATAAATAAAAATCCAATTAAAAAAAAAAACTGTGTCCGTTTTTCTGTCTGTTTGTTCCGGCTAATCTCCGAAACGGGTGGACCGATTTTTGCAAAACTTTCACTGGTAGATAGTTAATGTTACAAGAAGTAACATAGACTAACTTAGGGTATAAGATGCCAGAGGTATTTTGAAGAAATCAAGGAGAATAATAATTAAGACTGGCAGTCTAGTCTTATAATCTTGAACTGACATTCTCTTGTTCATCTAGCAACTGCCTCTACGATCACTTTAGCATCCTTATCATGAGAATACAAAAAAAGGCGTATAAATGAAAACATACCTTAAATATATCCATGTGAAGTCCATTTTGTTGATCCCATGTCAAAAGTCTGTGGTAGTTGTAGACTTGGACACATTTTGATTTGAAGTTATCGGTCAAATACGTACACGCATCCTTAGGTTTTCTGTAAGTTATAAAAAAAACATACAGTCAAAGCCATAACCTCCTCCTTTTTGAAGTCGGTTAGTAATGACTTTCTATCTCAATGAAAACATGTGTATTGATTAAAATACCAATCCGAAACAACAGCGAATATACGTAACTTGCTTAAAAATATACGTAAATTGCTTGGTGTCTTCGGTATAATTTCAAAACATGGTCTTTAGGTTTGTTGACTTTTGATGACGACCAAATAAAGCAAACTTGCCCCTAAATGATAAACAGACTTTTCGGTGTCAGTAATAGGGAAGATTTGATCCTATAATACTGCCAGCCTTTTAGTCACGATCCCGAGGGACACCGATTTAGACCAAGTTTACAAATCATTTAATTTGTTTTAGGTACAAGGAGCCTATCATCATCTTTTTAAGAAAAGCGTATTAAGAACTTCTGAGCTTTGACGTTTCATTTTGGTACCGTGAAAGTAAACGTCAAAACTAAGAAGGACTTAATACACGCTGCTTAAACGATCATAATTGACCCCCAGCTCTTTGAACTAATTAAAAGTAGAAGAGGTAAAAAACGGTATCCCTCGGGTTTTGCCAAGAAGGCTGGCAGCACTGCCATAGTTAAAAATACATTGAACAGTAGTATAATTAAGTTGCTACCTTGGTGTGCCAATAAACATAACTTACAAACTGCTATTCAACGTGGCAATGCTACCAGCCTTCGTGGCACGATCCCGAGAGACACCGAATAGGGACAAGTTAAACCTTTAATTAGTTTTAAATACTGTTCCTTGTATATATAATTAAGGTTTTATTCAATAGATGTTATACTTACAAACACTTCTCTAATCGGAGCGTCTGTGTGTGTTCTCCAGTGTTCACGATGTACTTCCACTGCCCTGACGTGGCGCGCGCTCTCTGTGGTCTGGCATACTTGACTGTGCTAGGACACATGAACCCCGCCTCGCCTGCACTGGCGAAGTCGCGGTTCAGGGTGTCGCCTCGTCTAAGGATCATAGAGTCAATGAATAATTGAAGTATAGACATCAGAGGGCCTACCGTCATCGGTTTAAGCAGAGCGTGTTATGAACTTCTGAGCTTTGAAGTTTGACTCAAAGGTAAAATACGCGCTGCTAAAACGATCATAGTCCACCCTGTACCAAGACACGGTTGATAAAAATATCGCAAGTGAGAGTCTAGATTAGGAGAATTATTATTACTTATGAGGTCTTATGATTGAACTAAATGCATTCATTAAAAAATAAGGTGAGTTTGGTGCGAATAATCGAACATATTTCGTATTCCTTTTTTTAAATTTGATATATTTAATGAATTATTTTAAAATACTTTCTGTTTTTGTTATTTAAAAGATAAAACTATCTATAATGTATATATATACGACATGTAATTTGAGTCATTTTGGTGCGAAATCGAAGGAATTCCGCTTTATTTTTTTTTTAAATTTGAAATCTCTAAGAAATGATTCTCAACTACTTTTTGTTAAATTTTTTTCCTGTAGATAATTCAACAATAATTTTTACTATGGTTACTATTAAAACAGAAAGAATAATAATACGACCTGCTATCTGTTAGGATACTAGCTATAAGAAATATAATGAACAACAAATTACCTGTTAGACACAAGATAATGGTCAGCTGTGTATTGCTCCTCCTGGGCAGTAGTCACTCCGTCCACGGCACCCTCCACCGGGTCTTTGAAGTCAGCCAGCAGGGCTCCAGCTGCGGCCTTGTTGCGGCGAATCGATTGTACTATTGCTTCTCTATAAGAAAACAGTAACTATTTTTTAATAACCAAAATTGACAAGCCTGGGGCCTTTTATCACTTTTTACATTTTACGTTTCGTTTAATGATACCAATACTAACGTCAAAGATAAGAATGTCTAAATACACTGCTAATATGACCCCTGTTTGAGTAAGTAACCCATAACGTTACCTACCTGTGACGAATTTACACATCTTTTTATTGTTTGGGACGAATATGCCTTCATTCTATATCAATTTTTTTAGGTTTTCTTGCTTGTACGCGCAAATCTCTGGAACTACTGGTTCTACTTGAAAAAATATTTCAGCGTAAGATAGCTTTATCGAGGAAGGTTATAAGCTATATACCATATCTCTAATACCTACCAATAGACAGCCATAACATTTAGTCTTAGATGGTGAGACCGGGGGGAAAACACGTATAATAAATGATGTTTAACAAATGTGACGAATTTACAATAACTCAAAAATCAAATAGGTACTTATTACATGCAAACAGTATCTTGCATACTGTAATAAACCATAAACATTTAAAAAAATTATATACTGCAATACGTCAAGTATTCAATAGTATATCTATTCTATACAGATAAATAAAATTGAAGTGTCTGTTTGTAATAAAAAAATTACAGCTTTAAATAAATGCATATGAAAGTATACACGCTACTGACATTAAAAAACCAAGTTTTAAAATTGTTCTCTGTCTGTCTGTCTGTTTGTTCCGGGTAATCTCTGAAACGGCTGGACGGATTTTAACGGGACTTTCACTGGTAGGTAGTTGATGTTTCAAGGACTTAGGCTACTTTTATTTATCAAAAATTAGGGTTCCGCGACAATAAGGATGAAACTAAATCAACGCGGGTGAAACCGCAGGGTATAGCTAGTAAGTTATTAAATACAATATTCAAGTTTATTTAGCTACATTTAAAATAACTCAACTTATTAAAGAGCCGTTATTATCGAGTTGCTTATAGTAGTCGCCTGTAACGTAAGCGGCGCAAGTTTGTCGTTACGTTGTCATCCAATCTTTAGCAAAAACTGTGTGTTGTAATACTGCTACCTCATTGGGACTCTTCTAGGAAGGCGTAACATTATCTCATGCCCTCTTATTACAAAACATGGTTTAAACCAAGACGAGACTAAAGTTGGACAAAAACTTTGCCCTAATATAACCTTTTAAGATCCGTGTCACAAAAAGAGATGAAACTTTTGAACCATGGATAATCTTAGGAGATATTTTGTGATAAATGGAATGGAATTTCAGATCACATTTTTGACGGCACGTAGTAGAAAAGATATTGAGATTTCAAACATTTGCGAGCCATCGTCTCACTGGCCTTATCGCATGCATTTTTGGGGTCGGCACTTGATTCAACCCGATGTGGTCAACAGATTTTTACACAAAGCGAATGCCATCTGACCTTCGCAACTCCTCATCATCGTGAATTTATTTAGTAATGAGACTCTTGTCGGTGTAACTGATGCAACTCTTTCCATTTGTCTCCGTCCAGTGCCAGCTCTTTAACCTTCTTATACGTCATAACAGACACCTATTACGAGGAAAATCTGTGATCTGGGTTAAACATTTACGAGCGAGAATATAAATTGTAATAAATGCAGAGATAAAGCAACCACGTGTGAAAACGTAAAACAAGCAAAGGTCAACAAACTTTCACTAGTAAAACTTTCAAGTTCACACTACAATATAAATTGTTGATATAACGGTTATGGGGACATGACTTTAAATTATTTATAACGTGTTTGGAGAATGTTAACATGCAACAAACTAAGTAACCGATATTCAAGTGACTATGCAATATTTATTTTGACTAAGACAGTGAACCTTTGGAAATTAAATTTTTAAAATTTCAGGGAAATCGTGTGCGTAAGTGGTACTTCGTTTCGTAGCAGAAGATAATTTTCTTCCCTCGGCATTCGACCTGTTTCTATGTATTCATCCTAACTGTTATTATAAATGCGAATTTAAGTCCGAGATTGAGGGCTGCCGAGCCTATAGCGGGCAAAAATTTATTAATATTAATATATTTATGTTAAATAAATAGCTAATATTATTGATAAACGATTAATGATAAACATACGTTGGATAATCATCAGCATGCAAGCACAGAGAGTTGGTGAACAGCTCGCACATGGCTTTGTCAGCTGATGCTGTGGGAAGCTTCCTCGCGGGCGGTGGTCTACGTCTTATGTTACTGAGGGTTGGCTCCGCGGTGGTACGGCGCAGCACTGATGATGGCTTCGGGGGGTAAGTTCCACGACGGACCGGGTTCCCTGGAACACGAGAAGAACAAATATACTTATGGCTTTGAACAGGGACCTTGGCAGCTTGGTACCCTTTGCCCGTCCTAGGGATCATAACTATGCCTCTTCCAAATTTCAGCCTATGTTGATCATGATCAAAACTCCATTATTTTCAAAACCAAGACCCTCACAGGGTAGCTTCATCTCGCGTTCTGTTTTTATAAAGGAAGAAAATTTGATAATTGTGAAAATTATTATTTCAGTTTAGTCGATAAGAATTTGTACCAATTCTGGGATTATAGTTAGTATAAAGCGCTCTACACCTCCAATATTTAACTATTTGCCAACTTAGGATATATGTCAATCAAAATATTTACCCTTTTATATATATCTTATAACTCTTGTTATTATCGCTTGATGTTACGGGGATTTTAAGGAACGTAAGTCGATAAAATTATCAAAAATTCCGAAACGAGTCTTTCAAGAAGAACCAGCTAGAAACTTAAATTCAGGCGACATTTTCTTAAATGCTTCCTACAAGCTGATGGATCAAGTCAATTTTAATGCCCTCACCATTTCTATCAATGTATCTATTGAGGCTAAGCCTAAGTTTCTCGGCGACTGGCAAATCTTGAGCCAGTGTTTGATTCGTGGAGTCAGCCATCAGATCTAGCGTCGTGTTGTCAGATAGAGACAAAGATCTTGATACATTTAATCCGGCTCTCGAGCTGGTTACTGTTGAAGAAGTCGACGTGACTTCTACGGTTGATGGAGTTGATGTCTTCGTGAGGTTTCTCTGGAAGTATTTACAACTCTAAATTATAATTAAATCAATATGTATTATACGTAAGTATCCAAACTCAGTAGAAAATACAAAAAAACCTTTCTGTAGAAATCTTAAATTATTCGATCTGTAACTATGATTAGGGTTTTAATTAGTACACTGTTAATAACTAATGTCTAGGACAGAACGTGACAAGAAGATAAATAAAGTTCACATCAATCTCATGTGTACATAGGTTGGGGAAATTCGTAGCAGTTTTAACAGAAGTGCATGAAGAGATGCATGTGGATGAACCGAAATAAAGTATGTGAGAATGCGTTTGGTGTGGAAATGATCTTTCTTGTTATGATTGCCTAATCTAGTAAATTAAGCAGAGCTCGTATTATTTTTGATTGCATTGCTTGTAATATAAAAACATTCATAAGTTAACATGTTTGCCCCGTCGCGGTAATTGGCACTTGGTGTAGCAGTCTAACCAATAGACCAAAGGTGCCGAAAAAGACATAAACTTATAACTCCGCGTCTGTTCGAACTCAGATGGCCTAGTGCGAGTTTTTCACTGCCGCCGTAACAAGTCACCGCGTCGACGTAAATGTAGATGTGTATAGGATCGGAACAGCGCCTCCTTAAAAATCTGCGTTTACTTGTGACAGCGCTTTTAATAAGACTCACACTAGGCACTCAGTATATCTTTGCAATTCCTTAGAAAGCATGTATTCCTTTCCATTGACGTGACTAATCATAAGCACTTGTCAAAGCTAACTTTACTAACGTCGTCACTGTCTTTATAAACATTAGCTTAATCGTTTTCTCAATGATGTTTAAGTATTTTCGGAATATCATTCTGTAAACATCTAAATCTTAATTTATGTGATTCACTTATTCTCAGAGATGAATTCGGTGTTTTGTTTGTTCATAACGTTATTATAAGTATTATCAACCAAGTTGGTATAGTCGTCAATACTGCTACACTATGTGTCGCGGGTTCGATTCCTGCGTCAGATCAATTTTATGTGATCAGCATTTTGTGTTTGCCTTGTGTCTAGGTGTCTGTCTGGTTCGCATTATTTCCTATGAATAAAAAAAAAAGTATATAAGTTTAATATCCGTCGCCTATTACCCATAGTACTAGCTTTTCTTAGTTTGGCGCTAGATGGCGCTGTGAGATAATGTCCATATTTTTTTATTTATTATCTTTTACAATTCTTACAGCTTTTAAATGCTGTAGAAAATGTAATAAAATGTATAGCTTATAAATATAAACATTTTAAAGTTATAGGTGAAGAATGTATAGGGCGTAAAACACATTATTTGCATATAAATTATCCAAAACAGAAACCATAACAAAGTCTTTTTCTTTTAATTTTTTTATTCCAAAATTCTAGCAAGCAAGCAACCAGGCAGTTTGATGGTTAATATAGACGAAAATCCACCTTATTACAAAATATAGAATGAGATAGTCCTTGGTTTTAAAGTAGCTCCATCTTTTTCAGTAATATGGATTTTAAAAGGGATGGACATAGTTTTAGTCTTCGTATAACCAAATTTCGAAAGGGACATTTAAATATTTTTTTATAGAATTAAAAATAGTTAAGTAATAGTCGGCAATGAAAGTCTTTACCCAATATTTGCACCTTATATGATATCAAGAAGGGAATGCAATGTCACGAGATTGGGGCGAAATGATAGTTTGACACATATTTTTCGGCCCAGATCAGTAACATCAAAAGGTCGAGATCTCGAAAAAAATTAGGTTTCGCGAGAACAAGATTGCATTCCTTCATAACAAGGTCATATTTTCGATAGCACAAATACATATTATTAGAATTGTCGCTATGAGTAGAGCATTAAATTTTTTCATAAGCTCTGTGTATTTGTAAAAAATGGTAAAGCACTTTCCGAGGCGTATTTGAGTTTTCCATTGAAATATAGATAGTATTTTTGTCATAGATAATGAAAACAGAACTGAACAAGGTCAGTGGAAAGGTGCAGTTCAGTATGTACTTTTATCCTACTTACATTATCCTGTACTGTGTCATCAGTGTCCAGTGAAGTGATAGTGTCTGTTCTGTTCTCTTTCAATGGTGTATTAGTCTTAGGTGGTACTGTTCTCTGTGGTATAATCCTACGGTTGCGTATTTTAGTGGCTTGAGTTGTAGGTTCAACAGTAGTGTCAAGTAGCTCATCTGATAATGTATCTTGATCTTCTGTGAATGAACGTCTAATCTGTGGTTTCAGTTCTCTAGTCTCTTTAGTGGACCTTACCGCCCGACGGATTAGGTTCGCCATGTCTAGTAATATTGGTAGCATTAGCTCTGTTGAGGCGTTCACGTTGTTACCGAACATTGATCTCACCTGGAATCAAGTAAAGACAATCATTACACAGTATAAAAATAAACTTTCTACAAGCAGAAGGGAATCTTGGGACAAGCCAGTAAAGGGTGCATAGAAAATTATAATTATGGACACTAGCTGAACCCGGCATTTTTTTTTAAGATTTGCCTAGGGTTGATATTCATTCATTTTGCAAGTTATTATATAATTTTGGGGAGGGGTTTATGACAAATAATTTACGTCCTATTCTCAGACTTCTTGAATATACACAAAATATAATTCTAATCAGTCAAACCGCATCGGGGGAGATTTATATGATAGGTACTATAATCTACCTGCGACCTCATTCGCGTGGAATATTTACTTTGGGCTAACGCTCACTTTAACCTACGATTGGATTTAGCGTGATGATTGAGCCTTCTTCGATGGAAATGGGCTATCTAATACTAAAATATTTTTTTAAATCGGACCATTAGATCCTGAGATAAGTGCGATCAAGCAAACAAACAAACTCTTCAGCTTTATATAACAATTTGATTTTCCAGCTTTCGTTCTATGTTCTGGGTGGCAACTATGATCGTTAAGTACTGCGTATTAAAATTTGGGTGTGGGGAGCCAACTGAAGCATGGCCGTGTTCTTAATTATTTTTTATCTCGTACCAAAACATCTATTTATATAATAGCATAACATTAACCCCGATTATAAATTCATGGCCATGAGAAAACTTAGCTCTACTTTAGTTGGACAATGGTCTGAGGTCATTAGCATTCAGATACTATCATTATTTACTAGAACATTCATAATTCAATAATAAATAATCCTATTTTCCATAAAATGTAAATAATACTTGGTATAATTGGTTAAATATGTCATTTCTATTGTAATCCATATATTTATTATTGTCACGTTTCATATCGACATAAGTTAGAATTCCAGCGTCTGCACCAATGAGTGTTTCTAAAATCTTAAGCACAGTACCTACTTAATTTTATCCCACGTGCTTTACGGTGAAGGTAAACATCGTGAGGAAACTGCATCTATCTGAGAAGTAATTCAAAGACGTATTTACAGTGCCTGAGACGGCGATAGACTCACCCTCTGTCACGTTGGCACTTAATCATCTTTGGTGAAAAGTGGGTGTTGTCATTACAACAACTTTGCCTACCCTTTCGGGGAATACAGGCGTGAGCATAATACTCGTTATATCTTGATTACTCATAGCCGGTAAAATATTATTTATCTTATGAGATTAAAGATGAGTGGCACCTGGGAACGCGGTTCCAGTTAACTTACGGTCTCAGTCGCCTGAATCCTCATAGTGGGATTCTTTGTCTTCCACAATGTGGGCGATGCGCGAGTGATTGTCATATTCATAGGCTGTAGTAACCGCTTATCAACAGGCCGACTGCACGTTTTTTGAAATTGAAAACATTTTTTAAGCTTAAGAAAGCACCCATTTCGCTGCCGATTGCGTTATCATCTTACTTAATAATATTAACTGAGTTATTGAATTAATACTACGTTACCCAAGGCTAACAGTTAATCGGCTGCCTACGTTTATTTGAAAATGCTTTGTCCAATTTGGAACACTTTGAATTTCATAAGCATAGTGTAAAATGTCTTGTTGAAAAGACTCTTTTGTCCGATGTTTCGGTGCAGAAACCGCGGTCACCCGTCCATGGCCAGAGGTGATAGGAACGCTTAACCGTGAACAATGAAGTTATAAAATACACCGTGGGGAGTCATGAGTATTTCAACTTTAACAGCGTCATTGTCCCCACTGCTGGGATACTGGCCTGTATACTGTCTACAAAAGAAAATTAGCTCAATACTTTAAAAATATTTTCAGATGAGCTATTTTTTTCAGAGAGATATGTACTTCATGTCAGAAAAGGCAATAATGATTGCAAACTGTTATGGAAAAAAAATGCGATATTTTAAAAATCATTACGCCCAAAATTTAAGTGCTAGGTGGTACTGATTTCGTCTGCGCAGGATTTGACGTCTCTGACATGATACATACGTCGCTGAATTACTTCTCAGACATATGCAGGTTTCCGCACGATGTTTTCTTTCACCGTAGGGTGAAACTACTGCACTTAAGTTTTTCGAAAAACTCATTCGTGCAGGCTGCTCGGAGTCGAACTTGCGTCGCTTGCGTAGCAGGCGACTGCTCAATCTCCAAGGTCGCCACGGCTTTATATATTAGACAATTCATACAATCCCTACAAATATTATAAATGCGAAAGTAACTATGTCTGTCTGTTACGCTTTCCCGCTTTAACCTCTCAACCGATTTTGATGAAATTTGGCACAGTCAATCTTTAGACCCTGAGAAAGGCTACCTTTTATTTATTAAAATATTAGGTTTCCGCGACCATAAGGATGAAACTAATTCTACGCGGGTGAAACCGTAGGGAACATCTAGTATCTTTATAAATAGCCTATACGTTATTCTAATGTATAATCTATCTTATTGTAAAATTTCAATTAAATCCATTCAGTAGGTTTTTGCGTGAAAAAGTAACATTCACTCATCCATACATCCATACTCACTAAATTTCTCGTTTATAATATTCGCAGTAGGTATGTTACTTTTTGAACGAGTTCCCCCTCAACTTCTATACATCACAACCCAGTAACTATTTGTGAAATCGAATAGTTCCTAGTTTCGAATATTACTGCCTACATATCTTCCAACAAAGAATACCTCTATATTTTATTATAGTATAAATACTATTCACGATACCGTTTGTTTATAACAAGTATAATAAGTCGACTGGCCTTGGTTACATAAGTGATGGTCAAACTATTAAAGCCGGCGAAAGTATTTGACGTAATTCTTACAAAAAATGAAAGTCGCTATGAATCAGATATTTAACGGATTACTATAAAAATATTTACATTTTTTTCTCACCATAAACTCATTTCAAGTCACGTGAGCCATATATCCGAGTGGTAAATCAATGATTGTGAGTTGTGAGTTTGATCCCAACTAAGACAAAAAAGACGAGGCTATTAGATCAACTGGATGCATATTTTTGTATACCACGCGTTACCTCGATATATTTGTTTACTAGCTTTGCCCGGCGGTTTATCCCGCGTAGACGTAGTTTATACTTTATTTTTTTAAGTAAAGTAATGAAAATTGTTAAAATCAATCCAGCCGTTTTGAGATTAGCCGGAACAAACAGACAGACAAAAGTGGAATTTTGTGTCGTATATACTTTCATATGCATGTAGTAAATAGCTGATAATTTGGAATTACAAACAGACTTTTGAACTGTATTTATCTGTATAGATTAACTAAAAGTTACATCAATATTTTATTTACAGTCGTTGATTATGTAAATAGAGTATTTGTGCTAGCCTACTCTGCACGTAGACAAACATGCGAGCAATTATCGATTTCCTTTGCGACCGAATTACAGAGCACGCGATATACTTCCGTCTCGATTATGACTTATGTTTTACACCATTTGATTACTCATTAATTAATTGCATATTCGACTCAGGTTTGAGATAACTTTATTTTAAATTATTATATGATCTTAATAATATGTACATATGATATTTATTATTATTTCAAGCGGTACGCGACTCTACTATCTTATTTTAAAAATACTAGAAAGTATAGCCTGAATTTTAATTCCATTATTAATTAAAAAGAAAAACAATTTGAGACAGAAAATATCGGATTAAATTATAACCTTAATTTTACCTGACTGGCATGAAATTTATCGAGCTGATTTAAAATCACTAGATGCAAATCGAGTTAAAAAAATCACAAATATAATATAACGTAATATACGTTATATTATATTTGTGATAGAACTAGAAAATTATCTCTTTGCACCTGTGCAAGTTTATTGCGCTCGCGCACATGAATATTTACAATCTCAGTAAAAAGACTAAATACTTGGTGTCCACTCGACTATGGCAGAGTATCAGATGACTGCGTCTTACTGCGAATGAAAGCGGATTTTGATCTCCTTACTAAGCAAATACCTAGTATATTTCAGTGGTATACCCTCAAGACTATACTATCTACGTGTACCAAGGGTTGGCTTTGTAATTTCCCGTAAATTATAATTTTTTTAGCAAGCATAGCACATCCCCCGTTGACCAGTGTTCATATAAATACCTTACTCTTACTTATATACAGAACAGGGGCCAACAATCAACAAACAACTTATTAGCTTTGACGTTTAATTTTACGGTACCAAAATCTAGTGTCAAACTCAGATGATAATAAGTTCTGCTTATGCTGATGATGGTAGGTAACATTACTCTAATGTTTATTTGACAGCAATCTTCTATAAGGCAGAGTTAAAGACCGAATATGGAATGGGAGATCCCGTTATGTTCTAGCCCTTAAATAATTTTAATTAAAAATATGTTTTTTTTCTACAAAGGACTTGCATATAATTCTATTATATAGGATTATTAATGTTACTGCCGGGTTCATAAGATTGCTTTTACAATCTTGGAAGAGTCTTGTGTCGAATTAACCTTACAATATCAGTTTTAAATTACTTCGTTAGTTAGGGTCAAATGGAGTCACGTCAATTTTGCGGTGTTACTACAACTAATATGAATACAACCTAAGTGCAGTGGAATGTAACGAAACTTCTTTGTTATTTATAAACCAAATCAAATTTTCGACTGTTTTCAATTTTCTGTCCAACAAGCTTTGTATTGTTGTGATTACGAAGTATGCATTTGCCAATTATTCGGACAGTAAAAAATATTTAATATAGTTTCAAATTCAGTGTTTTCATGTTTAATTATAGTATTTGCAATAATTTATTGCACTGTTTTGTAAACCGGTACTAACTTTATTAAGAAAATGTATTTTTATTTTATTACGAAACGGAATAAAAAATTTCCGATTTGTTCAATTTCCCAACTATCTGTACAGTGCAGTGCATAAAAAGCTTCAATGACGCCACTATAAGCAACGTGTTCTAATCAGCCGCACACAATATAAATACTCGTGATAATATACACTTAGTGGCAAAAAAATGACCTCGTTACAACGTAAGAGATCTCGAATGAAACTCAGGCGTCATCTGCTTCGCTTGTTAGCTTTTTGTTCGAATTACAGAGGATTAAACTTTTACGAACACAATTAATGTCGCACGCAAAAAAGTGATCGAGCAACTACTACAATAGAGTGTTTGCTTTCTTTTCTGAAATTATTTTTTCCGATCAGAGGTTCAGTAGTTTTTGGTAAGAGGATTTAAGTAAGCAAAATTATCAGGTAACCATAAAATAACACCAAAAAATATGTGCGTTACTACTATATTGTGTTAGTGATTCTATACATCTATACAGTATACTATAAATAAAATTGTAGTGTCTGTTTGTAATTCCAAAATTACAGCTTTTCACTAAATGCATATGAAAGTATACACGCTACTGACACTAAAAAACCAAGTTTAAAATTTTTCTCTGTCTGTCTGTCTGTCTGTTCCGGGTAATCTCTGAAACGGCTGGACGGATTTTAACGGGATTTTCACTGGTAGGTAGCTGATGTTTCAAGGAGTAACTTAGGCTACTTTTATTTATTAAAAACATTAGGGTTCTGCGACACTAAGGATGAAACTAAATATACGCGGATGAAACCGCGAGGCACAGCTAGTATTTAACTAAAAATATAAATATTATAAGCGCATAAGTTTGCGTGTATGTATATTTGTCTTGCACACTACTGAATGGATTTTAATGACACATAGACTGTAACGATTAGAGTCAAGAAATTAGGAAAACATTCTGCCATCTGTTAGGGTTATATGTGTATAAAGATAGATAAGTCCTTGAAGTGGAAGTAACAATCCTACTCAGACGAGGTCGCAGAGCACAATATTAATTAAAATAATCCGTGGTAGCAGTGGATTGATCAGTCGGCTACTACGCAAGCGACGCATATTCGAAACCCAGCAGGTGTACTAATGAGTTTTTCTAAAAACTTATGTGCAGTGATTTCACATCACGTACTTTAGGGTGAAGGACAATATCGCGAGGAAATCTGCGTAATGTCTTAGAAGTAATTCAAAGACGTATATATAGTGGATGAGACGGTGATAGACTCACCATCTGTCACGTTGGCATCATCTTCGGTGAAAAGTGAGTGTTGTTATTACAACACCTCTACCTACCCCTTTGGGGTATACAGGCGTGAACATATGCATGTTAATCAAACTTTATTGAACTTTCCTGACTGTTGAATGTCGCCGAGAATTAACTACGTTTAAGTTCACATGTATAATTGTGACACACCCAGCGATCAGAGAAACGGAAAACAAAAACTATCTAATCGTGCGACTATTCTCTCGTTGTGTCGCAAAATGACAAGTGGAGCATTTTTATTGGCCCCAAGTACATTGTTCCTTTCAACTTTCGTTACTACACGTTTAAACATTAGTGACATAGTTGTCGAGTTTACGGAATTAGAGATCCGTATTGACTTTATAAAATGTTATTTTGTTCTTCTTATCAATTTGTTAATTTGATACGATGTAATGTTGAATAAAAGCGTCTCAGATTAATTGCTCCTTTGTGTAATACCAAAAAAAAGAACTAATATAAGGTTTTAAGATTAGTAAATTTTCAGTTTAGATAAACGCATTTCTGTATGCTAGCCAGCCGATTTTAACGGGACTGGCTGGTAGCTGATGTTTCAAGGAATAACTTAGGCTACTTTTATTTATTAAAAAATATTAGGGTTCCGTGACCGCGGAACCGCGGGGCACAGCTAGTGAACACACCTCCTTCTCTATGGCAGGAATGTAAACCTGTATATCATACCATTCAGTAGATTTATCTAATATTTTAAATAAATTAGACAACGTTATAGCCTTAATGGGATTTTCGAAGTTGTGCAACAAATCGAGCGATCAATCATAGCGAAATTTTGCTAATGATAATTTATTTTAATTAGACACATGATTGGTTTTATTTAATTTGTGAGTTATGTAAGTAATAACTTATGAAGGCATGGCTAATGCGGAGACACGTGACAAAAATATTTAGGCCTTTTTAGCACTATCTATACTAATATTATAAAGAGAAAAGATTTGTATGTGGTATGTTTGTGGCTCAAAAAGTACCAATCTTAAAAATTCTTTCAGCAATGTATAGCTACATCATCAGCGAGTAACATAGGCTATATTTTATCCCCGTACTTCCACGGGAACGGGAACATTCGGGCGCAACCGCGTGACGTCTGCTAGTATTTATTATTTTAATACCGAGGATAAGAGAGGAGAGGTAGTTAGTGGAAATTAACGGACTTTTAATCAAAGAAAGTTCTCACCTGCGTCAAATTAAGTGGCGCCCTCCCAGGTGGAGTGCCGACCTGGTTGGCAACCAAGGACGCCAGCGCCCCCCTCTGCGACCCCGACATCGCCCTCACGATGGGCAGGATCTGCGCAAACTTCCCCACATGGTCCTTCCTCTCCAAAGCCTTCAACACAGCATCTTTCACCATCCCTTCCTTCGACCTTAGATTATTCGAAGACTTGTAGTTCTTCACGACTGATCTCCGCGTTGTTACTTCATAAAAATCTTCAAATTCACCCTCATACGAGTCTAGGTTATACTGTGGCCTGTGGGAATTGGTCACTCCACTAGGCTTCACTATCCTGACTGGAGGCTGCACCACCGTGTGATAGTGCCTCGACTCCTGCGCAATCATTACTTCATCAGGATCACTTTCAAAATCTAAGTCTTTTATGTCAGCTTTCAGCTGCACGAAAACCAACGCGAGAAAAAATAGTCTTAAACCCATTTTTTGTTTGTAATTAATTGTTTTATTAGTTACACATTGCACAATCTTATCACATAATACAAATAGATATTGTTTTTTGTTCGTGCGCGCGTTGATGTTTGCCGTAGCATGCGCGCGCGCAGCGTCTCAGTTCGCAGTCAAATGGACGCATGTAGATCCCCCACACACGCACATACTCTCATCGTGGTTTGTATTTACAGAGTCGGATATTACCGGAACTACCAACTTTCACCTTGGCTCAGTTTTTGCAAAATTGATAAGTCATCGACATATCAAATTTCCGACAATTGATCCTTATGTTAGTTGTGTAAAGTTTAATCCCATAGTCATCATCGTTACTCAGTTGTTTCAAACTGCCAAACTAAAATGAACTTTATAACGACGTATTTGTAATACGAAACAATTTAATCGAAAGATTGATGGCAGATAATATTGATATTCTTGTACGGTATGGAAATGCTTTCTCACTTTAAAGTGTTATCGAACTATTACGAAAGTGTTCGATGTATGTAGATTTGTTGACTAAATATATTTCGGTATGTAATAAAACAACTATATCTGAAATTAACTTTAAAGGCATTGGAATATAGTTTTATTTTCCTCAGCTTAAGAAAAGCAGGTGTATACAAAACCTGGTGGAATTTCATACGCAATGAATGAAATTAGTTAATGTGTCTTTTATAATAGTTTCTATCGGTATTCATATCAAAAGGTGTCTAACGAATCGCGAAGATCTGTATATTATGGAAGCAAGAAAGGTCAAGCTTTGTTAAAAGTTAATTATGTTTCTATGATACTGCGTTTTACAGTAGAAAGCTTGCATTGTAATGTTCTCAAATAAGAAATCGCAGGTTACTGTTGACGTGAAAATGTTAAATACCAGTGTATTTTGACACTCTTTCTTATATGATGACTCCACGTATTTGTACAATGATTATTATAAATTATTTTTGAATGATGCAATAGAAAATTATCTAAGTATACATATATTATGTGAATAATATTTATAATAGTATACCTACTTTCTCATGTCTCTCGGTATCCTTTAAAATATTTTCTTTGTGTATTTTTATTCCATTTTTACCTACGTAACGTTTTCGTGTGATATAATGATTACCTCTTATATTCATGATAGACTACATACATATTTTATATCTACTGGGGGCCAACTATGATCGTTTAAGCAGTGCGTATTAAGAACTTCTTAGCTTTGACTTTAATTTTATTAATTTTACGGTACCAAAATGAAACGTCATAGGACAAAGGGAGTTCCGGGTCGCCACTGGTATTGCAATCACAAATTAGCTGCGGTGACCATTTACCATCAGATGAGCCGTCTTTTTGATGCCACCTTAGTACCCGCCCAGTCGCATTCAGAATTTTAAAGCATAATGGCAAAGTGATCGCTTTTGAAATAATGTAGATAATATCTTCGGTTCTAGTTAATTTGCTGGCTATGTTAATGTGGTATATTTTTCTATTAACACGCAGTGGCCGAGAGGTTTTAGTAAACGCCTGCTACGCAAGCGACGCAAATTCCAATCGCGCATGTCGGAACCGACGAGTTTTCCAAAAAGTATAGTGTAGTGTAAGTAAGTATAGTGATGTCACTACTAACTTTGCGGGGGTGGAAAACATATTGACCTAAAAATAAATTCAAAGTCGTTTATGATGCCTGAGACGTACCGTGACCTGTCATATTGGCATCTTTGGTAAAAATTTGGCGTTGTAATGAACACGTAATATCACCGTATCTTAATAGGAAATGAAATAAGGAATTTTTCAATTTCATTATTGAGTATGAGGTTAATAGCGGTGGCAGTAAGGAAAACGCCAGGTTGTGCGGTTTGCCTCTTGTAACTTTCTTTGTGATTGAACCATTGTCCGCTTAATGCTTATACTAAGCGCTTTTGTACGGAGTGTTCGGACATATATATTTACAATTGAATCCTATAACGCTACAGCGAATTTTCTATAGCTTTATCAAGTAAATTTGTATCACGAGGACTCCCTATCTTATAAGATCATTAGCAACCCAAAACCGTGGTGGTATTTTATGCCATCAATTCCGATAGCCATCTTGGGCAATCGTAACAGGTCATTCAGATTTATGAGCAAAGGTTAGATAGCAATCGCTTTGTGTAAAAATCTGGTGTCCAACAGCATCGGATAGAATCAGGTGCCAATCCCAACAATTCATCTTACACGCATGTATTCTCAGAAGTAGCTGACAGAAGTATTCTTATAGGACACCCACATTTGGCCAGATATGTGTAACTCCCACGTAATGGGGGGCGACTCAATTGCCATAAACCGGGTACTAATCTAGAAAATCTAACTACAAACTAAATCTTTAAAATAACAGACAGTAAACCATTAAAATGAGGGCTCAAAGTTTGTTTCTAGTCATAGATAAATCGGTGAAGATTTTATATATGATTAAAGTAAATACTTTTTATAAAATCTGCCTGTAAGGATAACCGCAAATAAATACTAGCTAAGTGAACAGTTGCTCAACGCATTTGCGGTTTGCATCGAAAGTGTTCCTCCTACAATATTACACCGTGCTGTTATTGATGTACTATCTAACTATATATTTATAAATTTCGTAACGGAATAGTTCTGTTGCTAGTAATTAAATTTACATATTTTTTTTGCCTTTGCTAAGGATATTTTCAACATTAGTAAAGAAAATATACTACTGATAGGGTCATTTTCTCGACGTACTACGTGTTTCATTCTGTTCGTAATTTATTATGAGTTTTGCATTGTCTTTGTCTTCGTAATCTATAGTCGCTAGCGTCAATGAGAATATTTGTATGAAATATTTTAGTTATTTACGTCACCGCTAGGAGGCGCTCTATAAATTCTCGCTAGTGAGTATAGATTAGGAATAGGGTGGTAAGTCATCATCAGTATAAGCAGAGCGTATTAAGCACTTCTTAGCTTTGACGTTTCATTTTATGATACAAACAAGCTGTGCCCCGCAGTTTCACCCGCGTGGACTTAATTTTATGGGTGGCCCTCGGAGCTCTTGTTGATTGATGCTTTTTTTTTAAATAAAAGTAGCCTAAGTACTCCTTGTAACATTAGCTATCCGCCAGTGAGAATCCCGTTAAAATCGGTCCAGCCGTTTCGGAGATTACCCGGAACAAACAGTCAGACAGAGAAAATTTTTAAAACTTGGTTTTTAGATATCAGTAGCGTGTATACTTTCATATGCATAGTCAAAAGCTGTTATTTTGGAATTACAAACAGACACTCCAATTTTAAATTATATGTATAGAATAGAATATAGAATGTATAGAATATATGTATAGATATAGATATAGATTTTAAACGTCAAAGCTAAGAAGTAAGTAAGATGTCACTGCTATAACGATGATAGTAGGGCTTATAACCGTTTCTATAGTGGCAGTAAAGTCACGTAACAAATAATTGGGATAGAGACACATTTATATTATTTACAAGTGCAAGAAGAGATTTAAAGGGACCATTATTCAAAGCCACTCTATCCTTTTAACGAAACGCAATTGGTCTGATATTTAAATTCAAGTAGATACTCGGATTCTAGATCTACTAAACAATATATTAATATATTTATGATAACACTGTAAGAATATTCTTTACTAGGTTGTTCCAGAATTATTATCCAATAATACTTGTTTAATCTATATTAGACTAGAATTAAGGAGTTTATCTGATCCTACTCCAGTGCCACCTATGAATTTCTGAAGAAAGCTTATGGCTGTCACTTTTAAATGTGAAGATTATGTTGTAGTTCAGTGTGTAACCGCTAGATGGAGCTAATTTTGGCGCTAATAAGATTTATAGACGTACTAGCTGTGCCCCGCGGTTTCACCCGCGTAGATTTCGTTTCATCCTAATGGCCGCGGAAACCCAATATTTTTAATAAATAAAAGGTAGCCTATGTCCTGTCTCAGGGTCTAAAGATTGTCTGTGCCAAATTTCATCAAAATCGGTTGTGAAGTTTAAGCGGGAAAGAGTAACAGACTGACAGAGCTACTTTCGCATTTATAATATTAGTAGGGATCTAAGGCAAGCCTTGTTGCTTATAGCTACCTGTACCCCGAAGGTTCTCCCACGTAGTTTCACACTTAACTTCATGGATAGCTTAATTTTGCGGAAGTCTATTTTAAAATAAAATTAGCCTAAAATACTCCTTGTTATAGATACTCTTCAGAAATCTGCCTGTGAAAGTCGCGTTGAAATCGGTCCAGACGTTTCAGAGATTAGCCGTACTAAGCAGATAGACAAAATAATTTAAATTGTTTTTTTAGTACCGTTAATCTATATACAGATAAATAAAATTGAAGTGTCTGTTTTTAATTCCAAAATAACAGCTTTTTACTAAATGCATATGAAAGTATACACGATACTGACACAAAAAAACCAAGTTTAATTTTTTTTCTCTGTCTGTCTGTCTGTCTGTCTGTCTGTTTGTTCCGGGTAATCTCTGAAACGGCTGGACGAATTTTAACGGGACTTTCACTGGTAGGTAGCTGATGTTTCAATGAGTAACTTAGGCTACTTTTATTTATTAAAAATATTAGGGTTCCGCGACAATAAGGAAGAAACTAAATCTACGCGGGTGAAACCGCGGGGCACAGCTAGTAGTTTCATATGCATTTAGTCTATTATTTTGTTCTGTAGTGTTGCTATCTGTTAATTTGTTATTACAAACAGAATCTTCAATTTTATTTATCTGCAATAGAAGTGCATTTTTTATATGAAAATGCTAAATATTTACAGCGATAGAATAATTTCATATTATTCTTAACTTATGGTCTTAAAGAAAAGTCTCACAAATATTTTTAATACATTAATGTATTCATAATAAAATTTAATCTTTCAAACTTACAAAATTAATCAGATCTTAAATCAACCAATATCATACAAACATACAATTTGTGAAAGACTAGAAAGTAACATCAAACTGAGATTTCGGAGAAGACTCTTATCCAGATTATGTAAAATGATACATGATTTTAAGCCTTATTATCAGAGGAATATATCTCATTATTGCTTACGTTATGAGGTGTTAACACAATAGTTATATAATCATCTATTTATACCCAATATTCAGAAAAGTTAAATACACATTTTTTTTATTTTTACTTTAATATGATGTATTTTACTAGGGCCTTAACTGAATATATCGTTCAAATTAAGTGCACAAGACATTAGTTTTTAACCGGTTCTTTTAATAGGGCAATATCCCGAACCGATGGTATTTTTTTTCTTTTGTAAGTGCCATACCAAACTGGCCAAGTCGTGAATTAATAATAATAATTTCACGCATACATTTTCTTTAAACAGTGACGTAAAATTTAAAACTAGAACTGTAACACCTCATTTACATAACAATAATAATATTCATACATTTTATTGTATGTAGTTATATTTACCTACATTACTTTTGTTAAGTAGCACCATAAGGATCCAACTTATAATAAGTAATCTTTCATAAGGCAGGATTATATTTTTCTTTATTTTATTTTATTATTTAAAAATAAAAATATGAAAATTCATATTCAGGTGTAGAAGAAACAAACCATAAAACTATGAACATACGCAACATCTACAGACATACACAACTTCATTATTACATATTTACATTATATAAAACAAACCCACAATAAAATACTGTTATAAATTAACGATTATTTACAAATGTATCCACACAATACTTATTCAAGTTACAAAATCTCAACAGAGTTGAAATTTAAACTTATGTCATGCTATCACGATGTTCTGAAATCGTAGGTACAAACAAATTCAGTGTTTGTGGCAATAATCAAAGCCTAATCCAATATGACTAAATTATTCAGTCGATTTAGCAGTAACTTACTAAGACTGACCGAATATCGCTCGATGAGCGTTTAAGATACGTCTCAGATACATCTTACTTTTCAGCTTACTCAAGAACACTGAGAAATATCCAAAGATGACCCTATAAAGAAACTCTTAAGTAATTCTTAATTTTTGAGAACCTATTACAAAGGAACGTTTGAGGGTATTTGTAAATCTTTGGAAGTATCTTTCAAGTCATTCAAAATGTGCTAGAAATCAAATGTCGCATTCAAATTCTGAGACCCTCTTATTCCTACCGTCTGGTGTCAATTGAAAATGGGTTTCCCTAGTACCAATCCTAGGAAAACCATTGAAGCTATTCCTACTTACTAGAGGGTTCTCCCTCTCTCTCTCTCGTTCCCTGTGGAAGCTAGACGTCGATAGCTTCCCGTCTTTACGCTCTGTGAAGTTAGTATCGACAAAACTATCGTCTTTGAAACTTCTTTCGGCGAAATTTTTGTCGGTGAAGGTGCGTTCGTTGAATTCGCCATCGGAGAAGTTGCGTTCGAATGGTACGTCTCTAATGCCGAAGCCGCCCATCCGAGGAGTGCCGATGCCGAACTTATTTCGCAGTTCCTCGTCACGGAAATTGAACGCTCGGTTCTCGTTACCGAATTTCGCCGGCCCAGTCTGCAATCTGTAATGTATTCAAAGTGTTAATATAAATAACAATAATAACTTTGAAACCTTGTTATTATTTTGTTATAAACAAATAGGGGTTCCGCGAGTCACAGCATGACACTAAGTCTACGCGGGTGAAACCGCAGGGCACAGCTATAAAAAGTAAGATATTAAAAAACGTAAATGGATGTTGGACGATATTAATTACAGTGAATTTTAAAATATTAAGTTAAATAACATCAGCACGCCCCAATTTTTCCTGGGCCCATTACCGCCTTCATCTAGGCCTCCAGCGCACACAAGGGGGTGTTATCACCCACTTTGGACATCAATGTGCTAGAGTGTTCTTTATTCAGTTTCACAAGTAGCTCGTTACATTTTCAAATTGCTGTTTTATATCATGATATAATTGTACACATTTACTGATACTCTAATCTAAGTGGAGTGAAATACCCATTCTAATTATTATATTCTATAATTTTTTCCTAAAAGAGGGGTTGAGGTTACTAATGTTATACAAATCAAACCTACAGCATGGCTCAGTTTAAATAACCATAATAGTTGTACTTACTCTCTAAAACACCTCCTCTCACGATCGTACTCAGCAGACAAGCCTTCATCATCATTGATGATAGCAGACGGGTCGCTGTACACCGAGGACTCTTGATAAAACGAGTCGAGATCCACATAATTCCCTTCCGAAGGTTCATTGTCTAGCAACTCTGCTAGCTGTCCCTTAAGGGCTGCAAAGGTGGGTCTTTGTGAAGGGTCTGCGTGCCAGCACGAGTGCATGGCTCGGTATAGCTGAGGTTTGCAGTGAGGGGGTCGTTCCAGTCTGTAGCCCTCAGTGACGGCTGCTAGAACCTCACGACCCGACATCGCTGCATACGGCGTCGAGCCTGCAAATTACATAAAAGTATAGGCATTTTTGAAACTAACGGTTGTTGAAAATATCTGTTGTATGAGTTTGAAAACGGTGATGATAACACGTCCCTTGAATTCTTAAAGTAATCTGATAATGCTTGAAAACGATTACTTATTCAACTTTTGGAAAGCCTCAGTCAATCCCTCAAAAATCCTTTGTCTACTTCTTCTACGGCAGGCTGTTTATGGGATATTTTCAAAGTCAGAATACTTTAAACTAAATTTACTTTTATGATCCACCGGTGGATATTTTTTTTAAATGTGGATCAGAACGGCATAACTCAATAATACTAACCAAGCGTAACAATTTCCCATAGTAGTATACCAAACGCCCAAACATCAGTATGTGTGCTATAGACGTTGTAGAGCAAGGCCTCGGGAGCCATCCATCGCACGGGCAGCGCGCCCCGCGCGGCCCTCGCCCCTGCGCCGGCGCACCGAGACATGCCAAAGTCTGCGATCTTGCACAGCTTGTTATGGTCTACGAGTACGTTACGTGCTGCCAAGTCGCGGTGCACGATCTGAAATCATCAAATATTACACTCACTATTGAAGCACCTGTCTATGAATTCGAAGCTCAAGTGGCTTGCACTCTAGTTGTACTTGTTGATTTACATGAAAGATTCATTGACTGAATGTGATAAATCGGAAAAATAATGAGGTCTGTATTTGCGGACCATTACTCAAACGGACCTTACGAATTGTTTGTAAATATCACATCTAAGAAATTATTTATTTCATATCACAATGTTACATTAAAATCTCGGAAAATCAAATGACATTTAAACTACTGACCCCTTTTGAAGCAATATAATCCATGCCCCTGGCGACACAGTACGCGAATACAGTCAGATCCCTTGAAGTGAGAGCTCCACTGCCGCTGAACCTGTCAGGCCTGGACCGACGCTCGCGAAGATACGTCAGCAGTTTCCCACACATCACGTACTCCATTATCAGAAGATAGGGCTCTGAAAAATGGTTCAATTATTAAACACGGTTAATTTATTATTAAATTGTTCACTGCATTGCAGAATTGAAAGCCGAGGTAGGAAGTTGTCAGTTACCATAAGATGTCACTGCAATTAACAAGTATAAGTTTTATGTATAATTTAGATTTTATTGGCGGTCCTTATTATTTGTGTGATTTCTTAGAGATCTCTGTTTATGTAAATCAGTATCTGTGTATATAAATCAATAAAGCCAAGCTTAGTAGAACCACATTCACTAAATCTAAACAAATCAGCACAAATAAAACAATCAATGGAAATTCCCACATACCTTGTTCAGTACAACAAGCCAGCAGGGTGACCACATTAGGATGTGTGCCTATCTTCTGCATAATGTATATTTCGTGGAGTAGCTCTTGTTTTTCCTTTTGAGACGCCGTCTCTTTGATGCTTTTAACTGCCACTAGTCGAGTCAGACCATCATGGCCATTCAAATCATCTGCTTCGGCTTTCCATACCTTTAAAACCATAGAATTTGTGATTATAATTTTAACCGTGTTAGCCTAAACTTACAAAATAATAGATTTTTAGATTTACGCTTTGAATAAAAGGTAAGTAATGATTGTACCTGTCCGAAATTCCCCTGTCCCAGCAAAGTCTGCAGCCGCAACTTATTCCGTGGGAACTCCCATTTCTGGTCAGGCTTCGTCGGTGTCGGTATTGGGGGTCGAGCCACTGGTGTTATTGGTGATTCCTTCTTTATATCACCATCGTCAAAGTACCCCTCATACTCAGTATCCAATTCTTTGGTCTTCTTATTTAATATACTTTTAAGAACAAATGCTACAATTGCAGCAACAGGTACAAACCCTAGCCCAGCTAGCACATACGATGCTGTGTAAGTCTTCTCAGCTTCGATAACAACTTCGTTTTGCACCGTTGGGTTGTCACCATCCCTGTCATTCGTATTGTTTAGCAGCGTCTTATTTTCACCTTGCATGGACGCATTGGTTGGAATTAATATTGGTTTAGCTCTAGACTCTGATGATGTTCTCGATGTTACGACAAACGGTTTGAACGAGATTTCTGTGGTTTCTGAAGTTTCTGCATTAGTGAATGTATTTGTTAGCTGAGGGGTGCCTACAGAAGGATGTGTGGAAGAAATCTGAGTGGTAGTTGAAGGCGTTGTAGTAGTTGTTGTGGTTGTTGTAGTCGTAGGTCGTCGTCTTTTGAGAATATTTTGAGGTTTGATCGTACTGCCATTAGTCGATTCTTCATATTCGTTTACTCGGAATAGATTCGCCAATCTTTCTGATATTTTAGAAGTGTTCGAATCATTTTTTAGTTCACCAACATTTTTTGTCGACTCGCTTGTCAACGGCGAATTTGTTGGTCCTGGATAAGAATTCAAGCTGCTCTCAGTTGTTGTAGTTCGTATTCTTATTCTATGCCTAAATTGCTTTGCAGTTGTAGCGGCAGGTGTAATTGTTTCCGTATCGTTCAAAACAATAGCTTTTGGAGTTGTCAGATTTGTTAGAATGTCAACTGGTTCCGCTAATGTTACGTTATCAGTTTCTATGAATGATGGATCTGTTTTATTTTGTCCTTTCATAGACGATGTTATAGATACTGAAGTTACAACCGCCGTGTATACTGATGTCGACACTTTTTCGGTTGTTGCATTAACTACCAATAACGGAAGATTATTTTCAGTACTGGGCGCAGCCGTTATCCTAGAAGGTCGACGTCTTAAATTAAAATAGCTTCGTGTAAAGTTTCGAGGTGTCGATACAGCATTTGTTTTGTTAATAATTACGTCCTTGGCTGCATTGTTTACGCTTATTTTAGATGATTCTTTATTTAAGGTTGTAGAGTTGGTACTATTATTATCATTGCTTTTATCAACGAGCAATGTAGTTGGATTTATATTTTGAACTATAGGTTCCGTTACATTAAGTTGTCCTATGTTCAGTGATTTTGATGACGTAGGAGTAGCGGGTGTCGTATTAGAATATTTCCTATATGCATTAACTAATCCTACATGTCTAGCTGGAGCAGGTCCTTTAACTGTATTTCTTATTTTATTCTTTTCGATTATATTCTTCACAACGGATACATCCATGTCTTCATTTATTTCTTCTTCATCAATGATCGCACTTGTGTTCTTATATTTCTCAGTCACAGAGTACCTTGAATTGAATTTTCGTTTTTCGGGTGGTGCTGCTATAAAATTTACTGATTTGGTTGACGCTGATAGCGATGGAGGATTTGTCAAATTATCATTGATACCTTGACTACCAAGCTTCTGACCAAAATATATGAATGGTTCCATGTCTTCGTCTGGCAGCTCCGATTCGAGGGGTCTAAAGTGATTATAAATCTCATCTGACATAAATAACGTGTGGTTTTCTTTATCTTTGTCATTTTCAATTTTTATTAATTTAGTATTTTTTGTATCAGTACTATTTACTATGATATTACTTTCTGTCGTATCGTCTTTTTTATCTGGCTTGATAGTTGTGATTTCTTTGGAAATATTACTAAATAACGTTGTGTTTTCAACGACTATTGTACTGTTTTCATTATTTCCATTGATAGAAGCTGTATTGGTATCTGGACTCGTTGTGACATTTTCTGTATCTGAATAGTTGAGTAAATATAGTCCATGATTCGATTCATCTACTTGAAACTCTTCTTCTGGATCTAATTCTACTTCTTTATCAAGCCCTTCTAGTTTCTCAGGCGGAACGTAAACCACTGCACTTTCTGTTACTATATCGGGTAGTGTAACTGGTTTATTAAGATAGTCTCTTCTTCTGTTGTTGATAAACCCAGACCTGCTCTTGTTGTCTTGATATGTCTTAGGTATAAATAAATGTCGTATTTCATGCGGTTTGATGTCTTGTCTTACTTCTCTAGTGCCATCTGTAGTAATCAACTTGAGTGTGGGTGACGGATCATTACTTGAGTTGTCGTACGTTATCTTCTTGACTGTAGTAGTACCATTTGGGTCTCGGATTTCAAAAGTTGTGTTGATTCTGCAATTGAGTAAAATATACATTTTAATGTTTATATATATCACAACTTACAAAACATTAGGAACTTCTCGAACGGTAATAATAGTTAATAACTTGACAAAGACATAAACTAAGACTAGTGACTTTAACTATCAAACAAATACGCCCACACAGTCATAAATACAAGTAGAAACAATACTAACTTGTTAGCCTTATGTGCTATTGATGCGAGTGTGTTAAGGTGCGTGGCCAGTCGTCCTTTGAGGGCCTGTCTCCGACGCGCGGCCAGAAGTGAGAGGAGCTGCGAGTCCCTCGTTGCATTGCTACTAATCTGTATCGTCGGCCGCTTGCCTGTGCCTGTAATGGAAAAATAACACGCTATAAATTTGCTATATTATTATTTAATCAAAACCTTTGGCGTATAAAATTTCGATCTAGTAATGTCATAGCCACATAGTAAGATGCATTTTCGATATAGCATAAGAATAAGAATAAGAATAACTTATTTCTATTGTCTAATCGTATTTTACAATACTTAAGTCGACGACTTATTATAATTGAGATAAAGCATTACCGTTTTAAATATTTATATATGTATAAACAGAGGGTAGTATTTAGTTCTTGCATTGTTGAACATACTGTAAAGATTGTTATTTATGACCGAAAGTAAATAGTGTAAAACTTTAACAAAGACAATTGTTGCAATATTAAAAAACAATAGAAAAAAATGCATGCAGACTGTTTCAATATGACTGACAGCAAGGCTAAGCCCATGTTGATGACTCAAGACTGATGGACAGAGTACTAACAATAATAAAATCAATTACAATAATATCATGACAGATGATGCAAGTGATGGCGAGTATAGCTGGAACGACAGATCGCATGATGACCGCAATGTCGAATACGCCTTAAGAGGCTTTGAGACCTTCACCCAAATATTGTGAAGACAATAGCTTGACAAGTGCGGGTTACTTGTCGCAACTAACATTAGCCTTACGAGGCTTACTGTTACGACAGTAGTACGCTCTTGTTTTTGGGTCAATAAACTTTTATATGATATCCAACTACGGGACATTAAGCATACGGAGTAATAATTTTACATTAATGTTTTTGTAATTAATAATTGTTTACAATGTAATAATGTATATGATGTAGAGCTGAGTTTCTTGCCTGCTCTTCTCAGTTTTCAAATAGGTGTGGTCAATTCTTCGACGCTCATGTGTGCTTCACCAAGGCCTAAAGTGTTTATTGTGTATATCATTTTCATTTTCACTGAGCTTAAAATTAAATAACTTTTATAATATTATGTTATATACGACGGGCTATGCGTCTTCATAGAAGTAAGCATTCCCGTACAGAGAAAATATTTTTAAGAAGTTTATTTGTGAGATAGTTGACGTTAATATACACAGATTTAGCATATATGATGAAAGGGACAGCTTTAATACGTATATATGCGTCTGGAAATATTAAGGACCTGTTCCGCATGGGCACAGAAAAATCAGGAAGAATATACTATTTGACATTTTCTTCCATTAACTTGAAACAAACAAGGGTGTAAATACTCATTAATCCAACTAGCATGAAGACACAAATACTTATTCAACAGATTTATAGTACCTATAGTATTTAAAACGTTAATTTTACAATAAACATCGTCAAAGTTATTCAACAGTAGCAATACTTCATTAGATAGCGTGATCACCGCGCAATTTCACCGCACGCACAATGCACATTTGTGTTTTTATGACAATTAACTAGAAAATTATAATGATAAGTACCGTGGCCCGTGCTATTGCCAGTTTGAAGACCTCACTTAAATTTAAAACTCTTTTCAGACCCATAAGTCCAATGGTACAAATTCCTATTCTGTAAGTTCACAGTTTTCTTATGGATCTAAATATTGTTAACGGATCTAATAGATTCAGCCATTATAAACAATTGGTCGCACCAAATCACTAATAAGATAAACGTTAAAGTTACTGAGGGTGGATGTTTGTTACTCTTTCACGTAAAAACTAATAAAAGGATTTTAATAACATTTTACAATGATATACCTTATACTAAGGCTATATTATGTACTAGCTGTGCCCCGCGATTTCACCCGCGTAGATTTAGTTTCATCCTTCTTATCGCGAAACCCTAATATTTTTAATAAATAAAAGCATCAGCTACCTGCCAGTGAAAGTCCAGTTAAAATCATTCCAGCCGTTTCAGAGATTACCCGGAACAAACAGACAGACAGATGGACAGACAGAGAAAAAATTAAAAACTTGGTTTTTTAGTGTCAGTAGCGTGTGTACTTTCATATAAATTTAGTAAAAGCTGTTATTTTGGAATTACAAACAGACACTTCAATATTATTTATCTGTATGGATGCATAGATATAAATGTATAGATTAAGATATTGTGTGAACTGTCCTGCGCAGACGAAGTCGGACCAGTTACTTTCCATCTAGTTACAGTGTGTGTTTGTGCGTCTAGTAATAGTGAGATTTCAATTTAATATTTCAGGATGCCAGAATCGCCTCGTATAAAAATCAGGTGATCAGCCACATCGGGTTAAATCAGGTGCCGACCCCAAATACATGGGATTAAGGCCAGGGAGATTATGATTTCAGGATGCCAGACTTCATCTGCATATCTTTATCTGTGATACGTTTTTGACATTGATAAGTGCCTTACCAGGGCCAAACTGAATAAATTCATTTTTTCATTTTCATTTTCATAGTCAAAGTGTGTCCCTAAATATCATATTCACGATAACGTAAATACTACCATGTATTTGACCTCAACACAATATTATTTTTTTGTATTTTCTATAAAATCGGGATTCACGCCACTTACGTGAAAATTAAAATATTCAAACTTAAAAAAAAATACTCAGTAATTACTCTACTTACTGAGTAATTCTGAAAATTCTCTGAGGATCGATTTGGATTGTTTAGTTACATTTTATACTCATCTCAAATGCCTGGCCGACCACTGGCCTCCCATTGCATGTGATGCATTTGCACAAAACAACCTTGAATCGAATCATAATTGAATAATTGATTGCATAGTCATGACACTAATCTATATTCGTTTGTTAATGAACACTTAATTTATTCGAATGATCGCAGGTCGAATTTAAATCGATATTTATTAATTAAAAGGGATAGTTTGTAAGGCAGTTTTTAATTGTCACTTACCGTTATAATTATTAATTCTGCTTTATCTTTCGCTTTAAGAATTAATTAAATATATATTTATATATATATATGTAATGAAATGAATGACATTTCATTAATGAATTTGCCGCGCTTCGCGTATTTATGTTATCTGTGGAAGATGGTAGAGGGCGCATCGAAGTGACGTGTGAACTATGGTTAAAATGGCGGAAGACGCTTAGATTATTTTGTGCATTTTATTGTTATAAAAACTTGTAGAGAAATAAACCGAAGGATACGATTGAGGAAGCGATAATAGTGAACTTTAAATGTCGTTTCTTTGTATTTTCAGGTGAGATATATAATATAATTGTCATAACTTACTAATTATTGTAATATTGTAAAGAAGTGTTAAATAAAACAAAACTTTGTATTTTCAGAGAAACAATTTGTAGTTTATATTGAAAATCCTCAATAATATATCTTATAAAACGACATTTTTGTTAACTAATAGAAGATGGACCGACTGCAATTTGAGTTTACAATGATAGCCTCAAAGGATGGCAAATCTAATGTACTAGCCATAACCTCAATATCTACAGAAGAAGGAAAATGTTATGTTTTACCCGAGGAGCTGAAGCCGGTGAGTCTTCATACAGATATTGTTAAAATGAACACTTTCACAAAAATAAAAAATAGCATAAAGAAAAGACACCAAAGTAGAAAAATTTGGATAAAATTGGATGCAAATCTAAAAAATACATATGTAGATGAGGAAGGTAATATGCAATTTCTAGATCAATATTTAGAGGAAATGAGCATAAAACAAACAAGAGACAAAGATGACAGTTTGCAACAAATCTTAGAACAATTAATAGAAACTACAACTAAGAAAGAAAGTCAACATAACTTAAAACATATTTCAGAAAAATTTATTATTGAAAAATTCACAAGTAAGAATCCTAATGCGATGCAATGGATAGAGATTTTTGAAAAAGAGTGTGTGCGCTTCAATATAACAAAAGATGAAACAAAAATAGATATATTGAGGTTATTTTTAGATAAACCTTGTTTGGATTGGTATAGCTCCATGATCATAAAACTAACAGTAAATTCTGAATGGAGTGAATGGAAAGACAAATTTTTAGAAACTTTTAAAAATCGAGGATGGGACATAGTCACATATGCTCTCGCATTTAAGTATAAAGAAGGACTATTAATTGATTATGCCATAAAAAAAGAACGGCTTATATTAGATATGAACAAATCTATAGATTACAAAACAATGATAGATCTTATTGCAACAGGTTTACCTGGATTTATCTTAAATAAGTTAAACAGGGACGAACTCAACGACACTACTGATTTGTTCAACGAGATAAGAAAATATGAAGGTATGATGTACAAGAAAAACTCAACTAACATAAAGAGTGGTTTTACATTTTATAATAAAAATAAAATGAATGAGAAGAAGCCATGTAAGACTTGTGAATCTTTGGACAAAGGAATTAGATATCATCCGGAGGAGTCATGTTGGTTTAAGAAAAATAAAAACGAACCTGAAAAGGTTCTTAAAACCAAAAATGTTAATAATAACTCCATCATTGAAGTAGACTTAAATACTGATAAAAAAAACTAGTAAGTACACCATTAATCAAAATTAAGCTTTTATTAGAAAATAAAGTAGAAGTGAGCGGCATCTATGATTCAGGCTCCCAGATCTCTTTAATAAATTCAAGATTGATAAAAGTAAAAGAAAAAAAAGATGATATGACTATAGCATACATGAAAACGGTTAATGGTGTGAAGAAGATGGATGGCTTGATAACAATAAAAATAAAAATATTTGATTTAGAAGAAGAGGTGGATGTATACATAGTAGAAAATGATGATTTTGAAGATTTCATAATCGGATTGGATATGATAAAGAAATTCAGATTAACCCAAAATGAAGATTTGCAGATAGAACAAAAGAAAATAACAAATAAAGTAGACAGGATGTCTAAAGATAACAGAAATGAAGATAAGAATATAAAAACATATACAGTAAATTTCAATGAACACATAGAAACAGAAGAATTTATAAGTATGACAGACCATTTAGATAATGAAAAGAAAATTGAGATAGAGAAAATTTTAAAGGAATATACAACAATTTTCGCTAAGGACAAGTATGATATAGGATCAGTTAGAGATTATGAAGCTCACATAGATTTACTAGTAAATAAATATTGTAGCAAAAGACCATATAGATGTACAATACAAGATAAATTAGAAATTGAAGAGCAAATATCCATGTTACTAAAGAATAATTTAATAGAAGAATCTTACAGCCCTTTCGCTGCTCCAGTGACATTGGCTTTTAAAAAAGGTGAAAATAGAAAATCCCGTTTATGTGTAGATTTCAGAGAACTGAACAAAATTGTTGTGCCACAAGCTCAACCTTTTCCATTAATAGATGATTTAATTATTAAAACTAGAAATTGCAAATATTTTACTACACTGGATATAAACTCAGCATTTTGGGCAATACCATTACGGGTGGAAGACAGAAGTAAAACAGGATTTGTCACACAAGATGGCCACTTCCAGTGGACCTGCCTCCCTTTTGGCTTGAAAACATCACCAGCAATTTTCCAGAGAATTTTAAGCAATATTCTAAGAAAACACAATCTTACAGGATACTCTGTAAACTATATTGATGATATTTTGATATACTCGTCTACCTTTGAAGAACACATAAGACACATAAGAAATGTATTAGAGGCAATAATTAAAGAAGGCTTTAGATTGAAGTTTAAGAAATGTACCTTTGCTTCCGACTCAGTAAAATACCTCGGCCATATAATTCAGAACAATTCAGTAAGACCACTAAAAGACAATTTGATTTCAATAAGGAATTTTCCAACTCCTAAGACGCAAAAGAACATCAGACAATTTTTGGGAAAAATAAACTTCTACCATGAATACATACCAAGAAGTGCAATTATCTTAGATCCATTACATAATTTATTAAGAAAAAACGAAAAGTTTGTATGGTCAGAGAAGTGTGAAGAATCATTTAACCAGATAAAAAGATATTTATGTTCTCAACCGGTCTTGGAAATATTCGACAAAGACTTACCAATCAAAATCTTTACCGATGCATCTTTGGAGGGCATTGGAGCAATATTAAAACAGACACAACTAGATGGTAAAGACAAACCGGTGGCATATTTTTCAAAAAAACTGAATGAACATCAAAAACGAAAAAAGGCTATATACTTAGAATGTCTTGCTATGAAAGAAGCCGTTAAATATTGGCAGCATTGGCTCCTTGGAAAACAATTCACTATTTACTCAGACCACAAACCTCTAGAGAACATGAACATTAAATGCAGGACAGATGAAGAATTGGGTGATCTCACATATTACCTATCTCAATATGACTTTACAGTAAAATATATACCTGGTAAAGAAAATGTTGAAGCAGACTGTTTGAGCCGAAATCCTGTATTAGAATCAGAAGATAACAGAGAGGAACTATTGAGGATAGTTAATTTAATACAAATAAAAGATATAGTTGAAGACCAAGAGAAAAATGAAACAATAAAAGAAAAAAAAGAAAATTTGATACACAAAAATAAAATATATTATAAAAAAATAAAGAAACAGGAAAAGATTATCCTCTCAGAAGAATTTAGTAAAAAACTTATAAAAAAGGTGCATGAAGATTTATACCATATTGGGATCAGACAATTGCAAAAGAAAATTAGTCCTATATATACAGCTATAAACCTAACAAAAAACATAATAAATATTTGTAGAACATGTGAAATATGCATAAAAAATAAATCAAGAGGTCAACAAAAAATTGGGTTAATGTCACAACTGGGACCAGCTACCAAACCATTTGAGATAATGTCAATGGATACTATTGGTGGCTTGGGAGGATCTAGGTCTACAAAGAAATACCTACATCTTTTAGTAGACCACTACACAAGATATGCATTTATTGCAACTTCTAAAACCCAGAATGCAAGTGACTTTATACATCTAATAAAGAAAGTACTGGAGACAGATGAGATTGGAATTATCCTGACAGATCAATACCCGGGCATTAATTCAAGAGAATTTAAGCAATATTTGCAAGAGAATAATATTAAACTAATTTTTACAGCTGTGAATACACCATTCTCGAACGGCTTGAATGAAAGATTAAATCAAACAATAGTAAACAAAATAAGGTGTAAAATTAATGAGAAAAACAATAAGAGAACATGGACAACACTAGCAAGAGAATGTATACAGAAATATAATGAAACAGAACACTGTGTTACAGGTTTTGCACCAAAATATTTACTGGATGGTACAAATGTTAATATTCTACCAAATGAATTTAAAACAATAGAAAAGGAAGACAAGTGGATTGCTGATAGAAGATTGGCACTAGAAAATACAATAAAATCCCATGAGTACAACAAGAAAATATTTGATAGAAATAGAAAAATGCAAGAGTTTAATGTAGGACAAAGTGTATATGTAGAAAATGGAAATAGATTAAATAGAAAGAAATTAGAAGAATTAAAAATAGGCCCTTTCAAGATAATAGAGAAAATATCGAATTCCATTTATAGGATTGATACAGGCAACAGAAAAACTGAATCAACATTATTTCACATAACAAAACTTCAACCTGTAGTAACAGAAGCTGAAAAAGATGAAGGAGAAGACACCGAACATGAAGATAACTTATAGGTACATTGTATAGATATATTACTTAGAATTTTCGCTCTTTGGGGGGGGGAGATGTAATGAAATGAATGACATTTCATTAATGAATTTGCCGCGCTTCGCGTATTTATGTTATCTGTGGAAGATGGTAGAGGGCGCATCGAAGTGACGTGTGAACTATGGTTAAAATGGCGGAAGACGCTTAGATTATTTTGTGCATTTTATTGTTATAAAAACTTGTAGAGAAATAAACCGAAGGATACGATTGAGGAAGCGATAATAGTGAACTTTAAATGTCGTTTCTTTGTATTTTCAGGTGAGATATATAATATAATTGTCATAACTTACTAATTATTGTAATATTGTAAAGAAGTGTTAAATAAAACAAAACTTTGTATTTTCAGAGAAACAATTTGTAGTTTATATTGAAAATCCTCAATAATATATCTTATATATATATATACCTACAGATAAATAAAATTGAAGTGTCAGTTTGTAATTTCGAATTGACAGCTTTTCACTAATTGCATATGAAAGTATATATGGTACATACTATAAAAAACCAAATGAATTTTTTTGTCTGTCTGTCCGGCTAATCTCCGATTCTAGATATCCGATATCTAGTACCCAAAACACCTAGCTTTGCTTGGATTGAGACTAGATTAATTATTATTGTTACATATCTATTCATTAGACCAATTGTCTGTAAAATTATATTTTGCTTGTAACCGAATGCAAAACTGTTTTATTGAAGCTAAGTTTATTCCAAGGCAGCAAAAGTCAACTTACTTACACAAAATGTGTATTTCAAAGTAAGTTACCTTGTAAGTGGCAATTTGGAATAGATATCCTGTGTGAATGGATCCATTACAGAATGGTGTAAGAGGCACAGTTCGCGTACAATGTGTTCTGGTAAAAGGGCCGAAGGCTGCGAAAATAGTACATTTCGTAATACCGAACAGAACGGTGACGCTGCAATGAGAACTTACTAAAACTATTCCTGATTTTGTCGTCCATTTCATATTAATTTAAGGTTATCACTACGAATAAATAATATATCACTTTTACAACAGCAGTTTTATAAATAATGTTATTGTAATAAAATACATATCCTCACGCCTGTATTCCCCGAAAGGGTAGACAGAAGTTCTGTAATTCCGACACCCACTTTTTATCAAAGTTATTTCAGTGCCAACGTGAAAGATGGTGAGTCTATCACCGTCTCATACACACGTCTTTGTATTACTTCTCAGACGTATTCAGGTTTTTTCACGATGTTTTCCTTCACCGTCACGTACGTGGTGTGAAATCACTGTACGTTTTGAAAAATCTCATTTGTACCGCTGGGATTCGATCTTGCGACGCTTGCAAGCGACTACTTAAACCCCAAGGCCACCTCGACTCAAACAGTTTTTTTTCAAACGACACAAAAAAACACAGTTTTTTAAATTGTGTTTGTTGACAAAAACAGACATGAAAAAACGAGATGAAAATTAATATGAATATCAGTCAGTTTGTCAAGATATACTAAAATTGAGGCCTCCGGGTTCAACTCGTAGGTATAGCGGATGTCTTGTGTAAACAATTTTCTTGTATCAAAGTGGATTGATTTCTATTGACACAAGAACATTAAAGGCCCATCATTGTACAATCACAGCATTACAACACGTTCAGCTAAATATCACGTACAAAGACATATAAGAAACGTAGGTATATTGTGCTCGATACTGCATTCCCACAAGTTATCTTTTCCGCGGTTCAGTAAAAACTGTAATGTTATGCTGAAACCGTCATTGTTTCAACTAGAGTTTGGCTAAAAATTTAATTGTTTTTCCAATTGTATATTCGTAATTCCACACATAAAAAAATACATAATGTTCTGTTGGATACCGATCAAAATGTCAAAGTAATATAATTTCCTATTTAACTTTTGAGGTACGAACTCTTAAGAAACCAAAAGATATGCCGAAGTCAGGGACAATGTAAAGAGAACTAAAGAACGTTATATAAAGTGGTAAATTCTCGACTTTCATAAGTACCTTACCAGGGCCTAAACTGAATTAATATTTTTCATTTTCATTTTCATTTTCATAAGGAAGTATATAATTCCATTAATTTTAGCAACGCTAAAATTTGTAAGTTATACTTAAAAAAAATTATAATGAACATATTAACATACAATCAAGATTAAAATACTCTTGCGATGAGTCAAAGTCTAAACCATTAGTTAATACTGGCATGCGTTTGCGAACAATCGACAAGCCTTGCGCACCGTTACTATAGAGTTGGGGCTATGGCGATAGATTTGACTGTCGATAGTTTAGCTCACAAAGAACCATGTGGTACAAATAATCTAGTAACAAAAACTTACATTCTCGTTCAACTGGTACTTACGTAATTGACAATTTACAACAGTAAGAACTTAATATTATAATGTTTTCTGTAATTCGTTTTATAAGTAGTAAATTAATATATCATATCATTATGTATTGTATGCACCAGTCTAATGCAGACCCACTTTTATAACATTGTCGACAAACCTCCGTGGTTTATTTCAATGTTACTTAAATAACCATGATTGTAACAAATTGTAAGATTGATAAATAAATAAATAATAAATAATTTAATATGTGATAGACTATCCCAAAAGAATTTTCCTTATGATTTTGAAATTTAAAAGTAACCGGTTGTTATTTTACTCTCTAGCTCTACATCCTGTCAAGCAGGAACGAAGAAAATTTACGAGATTTTGGGTGACATTTATATCCAAGTTCCCGTAAATTTTCTTCGTTCCTGCTTGACAGGATCAACCAACAATTACTATACTATGCCAGAATAAATGCAAGTTATCGATTTGCATTATTTGGAACTTTGAATTATATTTAATAAGTATAACAAATAAGCATTATTATGCCAGTTATTGATATCGATATCTGGCTGTATAACAGCACTATGCGACACCTGCAGCGTTTCGCGTGCAGTGACCGGCAATGGGGTCGGCTATGCACTATCTACTGACGTGCGTGTGCGCGCTATGTTCCGGATGCTTAGTACCTGCACCGTGCTGTAACTAACATAATACCTAGTAATTATTAAAACACCTATATTTTCTTACAATTTTCCTCGAAAAAGGGGTTACGAAGGTCAGATGTCAGTCGCTTCGTATAAAAATCAGGTGATCAGCCACATCGTGTTGAATCAAGTGCCGACCCCAAGTACATGGGATAAGGCCAGGGAGATGATATTAAAACTCTTATATCTTTCTATACAGATAATCAAAATTGATGTGTCTGTTTGTAATTCCAAACTAACAGATTTTTACTAAATGCAAGTACCTACACACATAGAAAACCAAATTTTTTGTTTTTTCTCCGTCAGTCTGTTTGTTCCGGCTAATCTCCGAAAAGACTAGACCGATTTTAACGGGACTTCCACTGGCGGATAGGTAATATTAAAAGAAGTGATATAGCTACTTTTCTGTTAATAAAACATTAGTGTTCCGCGGTTCACCCATTAAATGAACTCCACACCGATAAAACCGCGGGGCACAGCTAGTTGGTATAATATTTATATTTCCTTAACGATTGGAACTCTTTCCTTATACCTACTTAGAAATGCAAGACTTCCCAAAGGGCATATAATATACTCGTACATATTTTGCAATGCAACGTGCGTGTGACTCGAATACAATAAGAATTTGTTTATAATTTTACTGTTGAACCCATGGGTCACGTGGGAACGTTCCCTATGTGTACTTACATGGGTACAAAGTATGCTATGTTAAATCCGTCCAGCTGTTTCAGAGATTACCCAGAACAAACAGACAGACAGAGAAAAAAAAATAAAACTTGGTTTTTTAGTGTCAGTAGCGTGTATACTTTCATATACATTTAGTTAAAAGCTGTTATTTTGGAATTACAAACAAAATTTATTTATCTGTATGTATGTAGTATAGATATACTCAGGGTACTGATCAAATTCCCTATAAATGCCACAATGCCATATTAATGAGCTCTCTCCTCAACAATGTTGTCGTAACCTTAAGATCAACCATCCGAAGCATTCACTCTCCAAATAATTAAATTCTCCTTCAAAGCGAGCACAATTTCGACAGTGTATTATATTATGGAAATATTTATGCAAACAAAGTTAGTAAGTTAAATTTTCAACGGTTTCCAAAATTGGTCTGTTTTTAATTTCATGCCGGATAGCTTCTGCCTTTGCAGTTGTGAAATGTTATAATTACCTTCCTGGGGCCTTACCATGAGCTCTTATTGCCATGATAGTTTCACTCATTTATGAGACAGATGTACGCGACGTGTATACATCTGTCACTGTCGCACAACTGAATGAACATTGCAATAAGAGCTCATGGTTGGGCCCCTGCCTTGCAACGTCTGCCATCACGGCTTTGAGTTGTGTCAATTTGAGTATTCCGACACTAATTATTTCATGTTTTCTAGATCTTAATTTTAAATACTACAAAATTTTCAGTTAGAGTATATTTTTTGAACCGTTTATTTATTTTCACTACATTTGAAATGCTTTTTTTTTATTTATTTTTTATGTGGTGACTCTTGCAGATTAAACTCCGGGAGTCATTTCTGCTTATCCGGACAATGGCGATACTAATTAAAGCCTCCAGCCAGGCACATTTGAAATGCAATTAGGTTTTTATGGAAATGTAAAAATCAATCCTATTCTTATCCTTATCCCAGCTTCCTAAGAATAGCCGATATGAGATGCATCAAGGTATCTTGTATATTTTCATCAAAAAGTACATTTACGAGATTGAAAATAAATATGACGTATGTAATTTTTATCGACTCCCTAACGTGTTATACAGAAAGAATAAACATTCCTCTACTTATATACCATTATACAGGATGCCTACTTTTTAGGCTTGATTTTTGGTAGGTGATGCATATCAAAGAAAAACCCTTAAATGTTGTTTAATGTTTATTGGATGATATGTGGAACATAAGACAATGCTTATTTTGTTGTGAAATTAAATTCTAAAAATAAAACTACCACAAAAACAATTTTTTTTAAAGTAATAAGGTATTTTATATATATTTTTAAATTGATATGAAACATCAACCAATGCCCTGTGTTAAAAAATTACCTCTAAACAGTTTACACCCTGTTTACACACCACTCTCGCTTCATCCACATTTCTTAACCTTTTAATAAAACCGATAGTTTGAAGTACTCTTCATAGAACTCAGTGTATGATGTCACAAATAGCAATAAATAAATGAATGGTCATTCCAACTATTTCACGCTGACCTCATTAGGTAAGCATTCAGCAATCCTAAGCTCTATCTGACATTATTTGCACGAACTGCTAACTTATATCACACGACAAAACAAGTATACATGAAGTTAAAGTAAACGCTAAGTCGTATACTTAAATAGCTTTACAATAAAATTCAACATACAACAGCCGTGGTATGATGTGTTTGTCATTCCAAATTAATAGCTTTTCACTTAAATGCATATTATGACAGTATATAACGGTACCTACTGATATAAAAATGTTCTCTGTCTGTGTGGCCGTCCGTCTGTCTGACTGTTTGTTCCAGATAATCTCCGAAATGGTTGGCCCGATTTTAACGGGACTTTCACTGCCAGGTAGCTGATTTACAAGGAGTAACTTATATGATGTATAACATGACAAATGCTTATTCTTCAACTTTTCAGTCACTAGTGCTACTCTCAGACTTACTCCCTGTCACTTTATCAGCTTTTTAAGTGAAAAATGGGAATCACAACATCGCTACAAGCGTCACTGCAATGTAAAGGCGTGAAGATATCAATAGTTCACAAAACAACAAACATGTTAAAGTAGAGTAATAGTAAATCCGTTAGCAGAAGGTCGCACCGTGCCCTATCACCCTTCAAGGTATTTACCGTTTCGTGGCGTGCTGTGAGAGCACGACATCATTTACCTTGTAACTAACTTCATCATGCTTCTCAGTTACACTATTTGTTTACTACAAGTTTGGAAATTTAAATAATTCTTCTCATCATGAATTTAAGAGTAATGAGACTCTTGTCAGTGTAACCGATGCAACTCTTTCCACTTGTCTCTGTCCAGTGCCAGCTCTTTGACCTCCTTATATGTCATGACAGACACCTTTTCTTTAACTTGTCCCATGTATGTTAGCCTTGGTCTTCCTCTTCCTCTCCTCCCTTCTACCTTTCCTTCTACTATGTTTTTAAAGAAGCTGTCATGTCGCATGAGATGGCCAATCATCTTTCCCCTTCGATTTTGGATTGTTCTCCATAGTACTCTATGTTCCTTCACAAGGAATTCTTCTATACATACAAAATTTAAAAGACCCTAATGTTAATTTTTTAAATATACTTAGCCTATATTACTCTTTGTTACATTAAATCTTAACTCTATCTGCCAGTTCATGCCCGTTAGCCAAAATCCCGATAAAATCGGTCCAGACGTTTCGTAAATTAGCCAGACAGATAAACAGAGAAAAACATTTAAAACTTGGTTTTTCATTGTCTGTACCGTATATGCATTTAGTGAAAAGCTGTTATTTAGAATTACGAACAGACATTTCAATTTTATTTATCTGTATAGATGTACAGATATAGATGTTATGTCTAATTTTTGTTAAATGAAATTCTAAAAAAAGTAAAATGCCTCAAGTTTTAATAAACAACGAAACATTTAAAAATATCCTGCTATATTAAAATATTATATTATATAGTAATTTTAAATTAATATGTAGGTACCACCAGCCGATGCTCTGAGCCAAAAATGTGCACCAAAAAGTGCACTGTCGGTCTGCTTGTTACGGCTATTTCCACTAACTTAGGCTTTTATTCAAAAATGTGATCCACAAAATAAAGGCACCCATGAAACTAAACCGCGGGGCACAGCTAGTGATCCAATAAATCATTATTTCTTGGATCTTTTCTTAACACCTTATAAGGGTAAAATTCGTTGAAAGTAACTTATATATTCCACTAAACTTGGCCTTAGATTAAATAATATGCAGTGAATTAGTTTATTTGTGACATATAAATACCAAATTGAGTATAATAAAGTCATAAAATGTGGTATATATTTGAGTGACTTTTAAAATATTCCTTTGTATTGACACGTCGGATAAACTAGTTAAACGCCCACAGTATCACCTTGCATTCGTGAGAATACTGACATATCTTATAGAATGCGAAGTTCCTACTCTATTGCATTGTAACCATGTAAATATCTTGAAGTATTCCCTATAGTATTCAAAGCTAATCTACTGGCGAGGTATGACTAAATCATCATCATCTCCCTGGCCTTATCCCATACATTGTTGGGGTCGGCAATTTATTCAACCCGATGTGGCTGATCACCTGATTTTTATACGAAGCGACTGCCATCTGACCTTCGCAACCCCATTTCGGAGGAAAATCTGTGATCTGGGTTAAACCAGTTGTCAGATTATTTTTAGGCCTCCGACTGACCTGTAACGATTGCCAAAGATGTTAAATTGGCAACCGGGATCGACGGCTTAACGTGCTCTCTGAGGCACGGAAGGAACTCGGGCGGTCACCCATCCAACTACTGGCTAGGCGTATGGTTGCTTAACTTCGCTGATCGAATGATATGCGCAATAGCAACTGTGCCACGAGCTCCTCTATAGGTATGACTAAATGGATGGCATAAAATCAGATCAAATCAAAAAAAAATATTCAACATAAGGGACACTTGGAACACTTATTGAACGTCATTTCTCTAACGCTAACTTAGGTTAATTTACTACCGTTTCCAAAAGTAAGCCTGTCAGAAGAAACAGCGAAACAAACTCCCCGGTTTTTTTTATTGAAGAGATTTACTATATTACCTACACCCTCATTTCGCTATGACTAAGTACCATGTAATAGGGTTCGAGCCTATTGTCATTAATTAGGAACTAATCCAGACTCCGGTCTACGGGGCACTCGCAAACGATAAACCCAATAACATTTTACCCGACCCGGGGATTGAATCGAGATCTACAGTAGCACTTGTTACTTGACCAATGAGGCAGACATGAAATAAGTTATTCTTGATAAATAACTACATAACTAACATACACCGCTCAGCTTGTCTGAAAAAAACATCATAGGCAAACATTCTCGTAGGGCGTGATATCATTAAAAAAAACATGATATCACATCCTTATAATGAGATTGATTTGAAGCATATACATACAGCGACACATCAGACCATACATCTCCAGTACAGAAAGCCATACAATGTCGCATGCTTGATATATATCGTCATCTGTACACACATACTCTAAATTGTATATAGGTCACACACATGCTCTCAAAAATTATGCAAATATAACGCCCCTTTTAACGTGACCTTAAGGCCTATTTCTCGCAACATAAACATTTGTTTATATTTATTAAGCGCTGTGAGGGGCGTGTCAAACATTGCTTACCAGACAGCAACCAGTGGTAAGAACAAACTTTTAACCTTTACTGAACTCCACCCATAGCATATTGCAAGTTTCGTAATTTAACAATATTACGAAATTATTTAAAGGATAGAAGGCGGTAAGAGTGTAGGTAGTTAGGACCTACATATGCTCACACCTGGATTTCACCGGGGTAGATATAGGTTACAGTGCTACTTAAATAATATTATAGGCATTTTTCATACATTTGTTTTCTGTCAATTTTTTTGCATTTCTTGCAAAACGGTCTTAAATGCTTTAAAATCTTCAAGAATACCGGTGAATAACAATAAAAAAGTTCCACCTAAAAAATACAAATAGAACAATTTTTATGCATTATCATCATAATAATAGCATTTAAACAGAAAATTATATAGAATAAAGTCACGTACATAATAGAAATCACGAAACATCAACCAACGTTTCGTTCTATAGTCAAACATCAAATAAAAAATCAAAACAATAAAAATTTGAGGTCAAACAATCTATGAGCGGCCGGCGGTCATTTGGCAAAAAATAATGACATACAAGTCAGTTAATTCTTTCCGGCACTCCACGTCGGTAATGTCCACTGCCATGACCGGATAAAGGCTTGATGATACGATAAAGATGCTATTATGTCAAGAGCAAAGTGGTTGCGTTAGAAATACATTACATTTATGAAGAAAAAACGGCCAAGTGTGAGCCGGAATCGCCCGAAGGGTACCGTACCATTTTTCTCTTTTATCTATAAAAACAAGCAAAAGAAAATCACGACTGGGAGCCCTCTTAGATATGTATTTAATTCTGTTGTTTAGTTCTGTGTTATTATAACAAGCGGCAACGGTTATACATAACCTATGAAATTTTCAACTTACTGTAACCGACGGACAGACGGACAGCAAAGTAATAGTTTTTACCGTTGGATGGAACCCTAAAAAAGAAACAAAAAATCATCTTCGTTTGGTCAGCGGCAATGCGCTTGGGTTAAGACGAAGATTATGATTTTATAGCCAGGGTTTAGGTTCTATGGCCAGCTCATGCACTGACCTCTGAACAAGTACGCTAGACTAGGTATAACCGTCGAGTTATTGTGCCTATTTGATTCCGCCCGATAATAATATAACATAATAAATAAGAAAAAAATTTATGTACAACCAATGAAGCAGATACTGCAGATATGTCAATAGCGCGCATAAAGTGAAGACACGAAAACATCCCAATTGGGACGATTCAGATGATGCACTTTTGCTGACGCTCTTATTTCAGACGTTTAGATTTTAAAAGTTTATGAATAACGTAAGCGTAACATTACGTATGTGTCACAAAGGATATAGCATAATATATGTAAAGCATTACGGGAGTTTGATAGCTGTCCGACTGGGGACTATACCTCCACCTTACAAAAGATCGAAGCCAAATAATTCTACCTTTGAGTAGTGTTGTGTTCCTGCGGTGAGTAAGGTCACCAGTGCTCCATGAAGGGGAGGAGTAGGAGAATAGTCGCTGTGCTAGCAATAGTTGTCATTATGTTAGCATAGGGATTTCATTCTTTATTACTTGCAAATGGTGTTAGTGTGACACGCATTCATAGGCTGCAGTAGCCGCTTACTATCAGGCGGACTGCACGATGGTTTGTCGCCTTAGTGGTATAAAAAATTTTTTGCACCCACCTTAATGACGCTGTTGAGTTGAACATGTATCGCCGCTAAATCATTTGAAATACCTCCCCCAATCATCATAACAGGGGAAGTGCATAATTTGTCACGCGAACATCATTTTGATGATTTCCGATGTTTCAAACACGAGTAGTATTTTGGTATTCAAATTACACGTAATTTGAGCATGACACTACAAATACAAGGCTATTTTCAGAAGGTTATTATACTCATGGAAATCACATGGTAAATGCGAAAATTATGCATTAGCGCTGTCATAAAAATGACATGGTGGTCATTTTGTAATTATGCTGTGACAACCCTGCGACAGTTTGAGTTTAGATAATTCGATCTCAATAGCTTCGTGTGTTTAAAAATACAGTCCCAGGTTCCCAAAGAAAAGCTTTCAAAATACAATAAATAGCTAGTTTATTTAGCTGGTTCTACTTTTCTTTTCTGCCTTACCACGTCCTCAACTAAATCCATTTTCAATGTTATTTTAATCAAAATTTACATGGAACATTTGATATTTAAACAGCCTGTCTGATATTGAAATTTTTTTATGCCATTAAGTGGTAACATAAGCTCTGGTATAAGGTAAGCGTTTACAGTAGCGACATTTACAACACCCTTTAAGAATCTCTTCACACCCTTCTTGAAGAACCCCAAGCTGTATTCACTTGGGAAAATCACGTCCTCATTCCATAGCCTCAGGATATTTCAATAATGCGTGAGAACCAAAACCAGTTATAGGCACTTGTTATTAACTATCGCGCTGTAATTTACCTTAGACACAGTATATATAGTTTAGATTACAGTTTATAGTATGGAATACAGTTTTTTTTTAAATAATGTTTGCCCCATCGAGCGGGAAGGCTGATATTTTTTTTTAAAGTCTCGTTCTGATCAAAAAATAAAATAATGTCGATTTGTCTGTGTCAAAGCGTCTGTGTGGGTGTGTCATTTCGAACGATTTGTACTTAGATTCCGTACTGTTTGTCGTAAGCTAATATTTATTATATGCCTTAGGCATCTGGTTTGCATCGCTATTTAGTGTAACTTTAACGTATTACGTCCAATTGAAAAGTACAACGCTCCATGTCTAATTATCTTTAAAGAGAGTAGTAGGACATTTATAATATTTCCTAGATTTTCAGTTCTTAGGTCACATACATATAACATTAATAATTTTCCTCACTGGCACGGGATGAATAGAGACGAAAGGAAGAGGTAGAATGGTACCAACTCTCTATAGAGTAATTCTAATCTCTAATTGTTCTCACTGACCAATGCCGGGTCTTTCGGTAATTTCTTGCCGTTTCTTCTCAGAACCGGTGGTAAATTCCTCGACACTCATAAGTGTCTTACTAGGGTCTCAATTGAATAAATCATTTCCATTTTCATTTTCAATGACACGGCACATAATAATCACTACATTACTATGATAGACAATTATCTACATATAAATGTGTAATCGTACCATGTAGCTACACAAACCACTTAGTAGTAAAAACTATAATGATAATTATATGATCGGTAGGCGTAATATAAAAATAACAAACGGTAATGATACAGAACAAAGAGGTAACCTTGCATGCTTATTAAAGTTAAACAAAGGTATGAATACATAAACACCGGATTAACATACACCACATGCTGAATTAAAGGGTACGATCTTATGGAGTAAAGGAGAGAGCACACTGAATTAGAAGCCTTATTTTAAACCGTTGTTCACTGAAATATATTATTAACTATATCAAAATCAAAATCAAAATCAAATATATCTTTATTCGATTAGACTTCATACAAAGTACTTTCAAATCGTCAGAATGACACAATTACACAGGATTATACATGCTACCGCCAGGTTCGGAAGGTTGATTTTACTGAGAAGTATATAGTTATATATGGTATATGGTAGAGTTATAATTTAGTATGTTCTTTAAACTAATTTTTTTTAATAAACTTGCTCGGCTTTTTTTAACCTTCATATGTTTAAAAAAAATATAAGTTTATTTGAATGGAATATATCTATAATAATTTTATTATTATTTGTACCTTACATTGTACCTTAGAAAATAATGACCATGGTGACCGAGTGCATTGATAAGTTGCCTGGCATTTAACCAACATCATCATTTCAGCCGCCCACTGCTGGGCATAGGCCTCCCCCAACGATCTCCACGACGACCGGTCTTGTGCCTCCCACGTCCAGCAGGTGCCCGCGATCCTCACCAGGTCCTCGGTCCACCTCGTTACGCGGTCGCCACTCAAGGACCTTTAGGCCCCATTGGCTATCGGTTCTACGTGCGATGTGCCCATTTAACCAACGCCGTATGTTAAAATCACACCAAGACCGGTGAAAAACTTAAATTTAAGAAGTGATGCCACATAACGAGCTTTACGACGAAGGAAACCTGCGTAAGTATCGCCCAGTAAAAATTCAACGACGTATAGACAATACTAGCGGCGACGGATACGTCTATCATACCAGCACCTAATCATCTTTGGTAAAACTGGGTGTTGTACAGCAAAGGCGTGAACTTACACTGAATAAATACAGAAAAAACAGTCACATTATTGCGTGACAATAGCGTGTTAAAATACGTAGGTGTTCCTCGGAGCCTTTTACAAATGTTATATCTATTTGACAACAAAAAGGCATACAAAATATGCTAAGCAGACTGTCACTTCTAGTATGATATGTAGATTAACTATCTGTGGTATTCAGATGGCATTGAAAGTTACTATGAAATATTTAGCGGATCGATAAACGAATAGTTCAATAATGTAGTTGTCTTAACATGATGTTATCAGAAGGCTGCATAACCAGAAATAATGTATTCGGCTTAAATATTCGGATGTCAAGATAGGTAATCGATTGTTACAATGCAAAATGCAAAGATGTTGGCCTTTTGCATAACTGTTCGTACTCGTAATACTAGGCATGCTTGGGGTTGTTGAATATTAATGGAATCTCTATATCATATTTTTACAATAGTGGTCAGACTCGATTGTGGAGTTCATAATGATAGTTTAATTGTGTTTAGAATTAGTGGCACTTAATCTATACGTGCAGTATACAGATAAATACATATCTAATTAATAGCTTTTTACTAAATGCATATTAACGCACGGTGATACAAAAAAAATTAATCTTAAAATTTTCGCTGTCTATCCGGCTGTCAAAAGGCTGTATCTCCTGAGCCGTAACAGTTAGACAAATAAACCAAAAAATATATATAATAAATATCTAATTGGACTCCCGACTATACGTGATTATATTGCCGTTTTATATACAGTGGGACTTGGTCGGTTTTTTTATTAGGTTTGAAAGAGTCGGTCATATTGACGTAAATATAGAAAAATAATAAGTAACTAGATAAATAAGAAGTGAAAATTATGATCTCAATAAACTGTGTTACATTTATAATATTAAATAAGTAATAAGTGAAATATGTTTAATTAATTAATATTGTATTTATGGATATAAAGTATGATATAGACAGATGATAGAAATAAAAACTAGAAAGTATATAATAATATGATGTTAAGTAGGTAGTGTCTCTCACACTGCTGCGCCCTAACAGGGTTTATGTTAGTTACACATTAAAGTAACAATTATAATTAAGTTTATGTTGTATCATGTAACTAACTAATTGCAATAAATATATGAATATGAATATGAATAAATAAAATTCAACTACTTTCCATTTAGAGTTGTAAATGCCAAGGAAAAAAACAATAAAATATAACCAATAACTTATAGTTTTTTTTTTATTCCCTCATTTCACTCGTAGTAATACAATTCTCTAGGAGCACTGACCACCGATGTTCACACATCCGGACACAACTAGGTCATTTGATCATTGGAACTTGTTTTAAATGTTACTATAATTTTATTACTTGGAGGTCGACTACTAAGCTTTCTCGAGATAATTACAGAGTGTGTTGTAGAACGACCTATTCGAAAAAACGAAATTGATTGGATAGCAAATTATTTGCATCTCAAATTGTCTTTCATTTGTAAATAAACCACACGACAAAAAGATATTAATGAAAAAAATAAATGTGAAAATATAAAATATAATTTTGAATGCATGAGAATAGACCCTTTCAGTCAAACTGTTTTTCTTTTCAAATAGGGTTAGCGCCAGCTCGATCTTACTACAAATCATTATGTACCTATAATAACGTTCTTCATCCACATCATTTCCATACTCATATAATAAACTAGCTGTGCCCCGCGGTTTCACCCGCGTAGATTTAGTTTTATCCTTATTGTCGCGGAACCCTAATATTTTTGATAAATAAAAGTAGCCTAAGTTACTCCTTGAAACATCAGCTACCTACCAGTGAAAGTCCCGTTAAAATCCGTCCAGCCGTTTCAGAGATTACCCGGAACAAACAGACAGACAGACAGATAGACGACAGACAGAGAAAATTTTTATAACTTGGTTTTTTTGTGTCAGTAGCGTGTATACTTTCATATGCATTTAGTGAAAAACTGATATTTTGCAGTTACAAACAGACACTTCAATTTTATTTATCTGTATAGAATAGATTGATAGCTTTGATTACTCTTTAAATAACTCGTCTCGATACATGGATATGATTGATCGGTCCTATTTTGAAACGTTGTAATTTATGTACTTGCGAATAGTGCAGTCCGCGCTAATAGGCAAATCATAAAAAATAATTGGCGTTTTTTACTGTTAGGCAATACTTGACGGTTCGTGAGAACATGTTTTAATACCTTTGCATTATTTATTCAACTATAGTATTATTTACCACACATTACTAATTAAAAAATGCACGAGAATTTCTCGGCAACCAAGCATAGTATAAAAAATAATTTAACTAAAAATAAAACATATTAATTTGCCGAGGAAAAGGAAATATCCATGGGGGTATCTAAACAGGGTCACTTAGTAGTTCTTAGAATTTTTTTTAAAGATTGTCATAATAAAATTAGCGAAAATCAAACTCAAAAATATCTGGTAGAAGCCTCTCGTGACAAGAGAGCTGGGGCTTTTCTCGCTCAGAGAATCAGCATTGCTATTCAACGTGGCAATGCTGCCAGCCTTCTTGGCACGATCCCGAGAGACGCCGACTTGGGACAAGTTTTCTACCTTTAATTAGTTTTAAGTACTGTTCCTTGTATATATAATTAAGTTTTTATTGAGTAAAGGGGATCTTTATTTTATTAGACTTTTAACAAAGTACTCGTACTTTCAAATCGCCCAAATCAAATAAACGGATCAAAATCAAATCAAGTAAACGGAGTCTCTTACTGCACCATGGATAGATTCGGAACATTCTATCCCAAATCCTAATTCACATGCTTATGACTCGATTGTATCCAACATCGATTCTTATCGAGTAGTGTATTCATGTTCATAACACAAACGCATATCCGAGGATGCAGTCGATTATTTCCACTAGATTATGGTTCAAGGGGATATCGATTACGCTATTATATCGATCGCGAGGTGTGTCGATGATGGCGCAATCCCATCCAATTGATTTTATTATTTGCTTTAAATGTTTATAAAAACATTTATTTTGGAATAAATTTAGCAGTAGGTAAATAAAGTCGGTAAAATAAGTATATACACTAAGCATTTTAATTGTTATAGTGCCAAAATCCTGAGGGTTACCGATTTGGTTCATTTTTATTTTTAACTAGCTGTGCCCCGCGGTTTCACCCGCGTAGATTAAGTTTCTTCCTTATTGTCGCGGAACCCTAATATTTTTAATATTAACGGGATTTTCACTGACAGGTAGCTACTTTTATTTTAAAAAACATTAGGATTCCGCGGGTGTCCCTATGAAATTAGCACTACGCGGGAGAAACCGCGGAGCACAGCTAGTTTACTAATAAATTAAAAAATATTTTTTTCTACACCCCAACTATGGGCCTGACCAAAGAAGCTCTTATTGTAAACAACGTGGAGGTGGTAGTTATAACATTATGGATGTCTGGGAAAAAGTCTTTGTAGCAATGACAGACGCCATATATATCTGTCTCATAATCTTATACCTTTAAACTAGCAATTCTTGTATATATATAATCAGGATCTCGGGAGCGGCTGCAACGATTTTCATGAAATTTTGTATGTAGGTGGTTTCGGGGGCAAAAAATTGATCTAGCTAGGTTTCACTTTCAGAAAACATCGTTTTGACCATGTTTTCATGCACTGTAAAACTCATAAAATATCAATACAATTCGACAATAAATTTCGCCGACAACTGTCAAGTTATGATAGCTCAGAGGTGAGGCTGTCAGCTTACGAGGTGGTAACGAAACTAGAGTACCCCGGTTCGAGACTGACGTTCATCGTTTCGATATTTTTGCTTTTGGTTCCTATTTTTTCAAAAAGTCAAGTTATTTTCTTTTGTGGGAAAAAGTTTAGTTTTTGTGAGAAAAAGAAACCGAGCGCAGCTCGGTCAACCAGGTACTATGAGTTAAACGGTCATGACAGTAAGAGAACATGGTGCCTGAATTTTCACAAGACCACTAATGGCTTGTTAACATTGCAAGTGAAGTCTTTCGATCGAAATATTTTTGTGATTAAAAACCACATAGTTACAAGCACAAGATAATCTTGATAATGTTTTGTATTGTGTATTCACTAGTCATCAATGTTGTAATTCAGATCACAATCTACAGTGACCTTTCAAACGATTTCATCTTCCCCATGTAAATTATAAGGTCAACCTTGATATTCCATAAATATCTATATTGTAACAGATTATCTAGATAGCATCGTAAAATATAAAGGAAGGTTTTTATCACTCAGCATTAAGGCGAGGTAAAATATCAATAGGAAATGCCTGAGGACATAGGGTAATTACTAAATGACTTTCAAATTTATTTGGTTTCATAGTGTTATGCCAATTAAGGAAATAGAAAGTTATAAGATCCATGATCTCCTGCCTAAAAGTGCTGTGATGGCACACCACAATTTTAATATTGAAGGAAAACGCCGTGTGCAGACAGCAGGTGTGTCCATCGCCGTCACAGACACTATACATACGTCTTTGAATTACTTCACAGACATATATATGCAGGTTTCCTAACGATGTTTTCCTTCAACGTATTTATCATCTATAGAATATATTAAAGATTGCTTTTCAATTTTATAGTCATTTTTATTTTTTTTTTTTTTATTTTATTTCATAGGGATACACACAGTCAGTTAAAAACTAATTATAAAAAAGATACAAATATTCTAAATGACAAAAAGTATCCACAGATTGATCCAGATTACACACATACGAGTTGGCACAAATATAAATACAAAAACAAATACAGCAATATATCTTATTAGGTTACATGAACTTATCTACATATTTGGTTTTTATTAAGTGCATTTTTGAACGAAATTAATGACATATTAAGTAAATCAATATCGGAGTAGGATAGGTTATATGCATTGCAACTACGTGGAATAAAACTGTTTTTAGCATAATTTGTGTTAAACGTGGGTACGTGAAAAAAACCTTTAATACGAGAATTTGGTCTAGGGCATCGAATGGTGATCTTTTGTAATAAATACATACTGTCAATAGAGTGATTTAGAATTTTGAATAAAAACAATTGATCCCGGATAGTTCTTCTATGTTTCAATGAAGGAAGTTTATAATGAGAGTTATGAAACCTATATATAAGGTGTTTACGAAATTTATTTTGAATACGGTCTAATCTCCCAATATATTCTGAATAAACAGGATTCCAAACGGTTGAAGCGTACTCAAGGTGAGATCTCACGAAGGAGTTATAAAGTTTGATTAATGTATTTATATCCTTAAATGGTTTAGAAATACGAAGCACAAAACCAAGCATTTTAAAGGCTTTTGTACAAACATTTTCAATGTGCGAATTAAATAATAGTTTTTCATCGAGTATAACTCCCAAGTCTCTCACCTCGGTAGCTCTGGCAATGGGATGATCGTTAAAAGTGTATGGAAAATTAATTTTATTTTTGGTCTTACGGGTAAATGAAATAACGTGACATTTTTGTATGTTTAACTGCAGACAATTTACTGAACAGTAATTCCAAAGATTGTTCAAATCAGTTTGGAGATGTATACAATCATCAATCGAAGAAATTGTTCGAAAAATTTTATTGTCGTCTGCATATAAAAGAAAACTAGAATGTGTAAAATTTTTTGTGATATCATTTATAAATATGTTAAAAAGAACTGGACCAAGATGAGAGCCCTGTGGCACACCTGATGTAACTGGGACAAACGTTGATTGAAAACCCTGGACAGTAACACACTGATTTCGATTTATTAGATATGATTCTAGCCATCTCAGAAGGCTACCGTGTATACCGAACTCCTTTAGTTTAACTATCAATAGATGATGAGAAATTTTATCAAAGGCTTTAGAGTAATCAGTATACACGGCATCCACCTGGAGACCGGAATCCATTGCAGAGGTAACAACATCTAAAAATTCACAAAGATTACTTTCAGTTGAACGCATGGATATGAATCCATGCTGCTCAGGAATAATACAAGACCTTATTGAAGGTACTATTTTATCACAGATAATCTTTTCAAAAAGTTTAGGAATGACAGAAATTTTAGAAATGGGTCGGTAGTTTATAATATTATGCCTGTCACCACTTTTAAAAACCGGGACAACAAATGATTTCTTCCACTCATCAGGAAATGTGCCAGTATCGAGAGATAGCTTGAAGATAATTAATAAAGGTAGGGCTAGTTGAGAAGAGCAACTTTTGATAAATATAGGAGGCAAGCCATCAGGGCCTGGACCTTTGCTTATATCGAGGTTTGAAAGATATTTCTCAATCAGTTTCAGTCATATTTATATTTTCCTGTTATTTAATGCAATTACTAATCGTGAATCATAATGAATCAATAAGTATTCTATTAATGGTCACTATAGTTTAACTGTAGTAGCAATAAAGCCGGCGTTGCCTTGTAAGGATCGCCATTCAAAAATTATATATCAATTAACATAAATTTGTGACACAATGTTTTGCACACGAGTCAAATGCTTTGTTTTAACAACATTTTTGGTGTATCAATTTTATTCGTTGAAACGAAATATATTGTTTTTTTAATACCCTTGAAGCATGGTGAACTGTAATTACTTAATAATGAGTGTTTGGCGTAAGTATTGTTTCATCTATACAGATACATAAAATTGAAGTGTCTGTTTGTAATTTCAAAATTACAGCTTTTCACTAAATGCATATGAAAGTATACACGTTACTGACACTAAAAAACCAAGCTTTAAAATTTTTCTCTGTCTGTCTGCCTGTTTGTCTGTCTGTTTGTTCCGGGTAATCTCTGAAACGGCTGTACGGATCTTAACGGTACTGTCACTGGTAGGTAGCTGATGTTTCAAGGAGTAACTTAGGCTACTTTTATTTATCAAACATGTTAAGGTTCCGCGACAATAAGGATGAAACTAAATCTACGCGGGTGAAACCGCGGGGCACAGCTAGTTTGTAAATATATTTAAAGTTTATTGAACAAAAACTTAAATATATTGTTGTGAAAAAAACACAAAACAAGAAATAAAACCACAAAGAGAAATAACTGAACATAATGTATGCACATTGACTGCGTAGTTCCCACAGTGACCGATATAGGAGATTTATTGCACATCACGTGGCGAGATTGACGGGTTAGCGCCGTTCTAAGAACCCGTTCAAGGAAAATCATCACATAGTAATGAAAACAAACAAAGGCCTTACACGTGAAAAATTTTAATTTAGTTACAATATGTTTGCCCTTTGCGGGCTAAAATGTATGAAACATATAATAAAATATGTAAGTAATATATATATATAAAAATGAATCCCCATTTCCCTTGGTCACGACATCCCGGGTGAACGGCTGGATGGATTTTAACGAGAGTTTCACTGGAAGATAGCAGATGTTTGAATTTTATTTAAAACTAGCTGTGCCCCGTGGTTTCACCCGCGTAGATTTAGTTTCATCCTTATTGTCGCGGAACCCTAATATTTTTAATAAATAAAAGTAGCCTAAGTTACTCCTTGACACATCAGCTACCTGTCAGTGGAAGTCCCGTTAAAATCGGTCCAGCCGTTTCAGAGATTACCCGTAACAAACAGACAGACAGACAGACATACAGACAGACGGACGGACAGACAAACAGACAGAGAAAAATTTTAAAACTTGGTTTTTAGTGTCAGTAGCATGTATACTTTCTTATGCATTTAGTGAAAAGCTGTTATTTTGGGATTACAAACAGACACTTCAATTTTATTTATCTGTATATTTATAAATTAATTGTACGCTACTGGTGAAACCGCAGGGCACAGCTAGTACGAGTATATAAATGAATCCCCATTTCCCTTGGTCACGACATCCCGGGTGAACGGCTGGATGGATTTTAACGAGAGTTTCACTGGAAGATAGCAGATGTTTGGATTTTAATTAAATAAAACATGAAAATAATTCTACGCTACTGGTGAAACCGCGGGGCACAGCTAGTATATTTATAATTTTGCAAAGAATATTATAAATATTGATGAATATTTTTTGTAATACTTTCAACACAAACCTTTTAAATATAAATCTCATGAAATTGCATGTTTTTGAATATAGAGGCAGGTTAGATAATTATATAAAAAAAAACAGAACACGGTTACCATCTGAAGCAATTTGAAAATATCTGTGATTGTCATTGAATTCGTTAATTTTTAAAGAGAAACATAATATTCGGAGATTTGTTATTTCTGAAGAGTAACATTTATTTACTTATTTTATTATGAACTAGCTGTGCCCCGCTGCTTCAACCGCATAGAATTACCTTAATGGGTGTCCCACGGAACCCTGATGTTTTTATCAAATCAAAGTAAGACTTAGTTACTCCTTGTATCATCAGCTATCTGTCAGTGAAAGTCCTGTTGAAATCGGTCCAGCTGTTTCGGATATTACCCGGAACAAACAGACAGAAACACCAACAGACAGACAGACAGAAAAAAAAATAGTTTTTTTCAGGCCAGTACCGTATAAACTTTCATATGCATTTAGTGAAAAGCTGTTATTTTGGAATTACAAACAGACACTTCAATTTTATTTATCTGTATAGATATAGATATAGATCGGTAAGGTTGGAAATTGAGCTAGGTGTTACAGGCGTCGACTCAAACTACTCAGCCACCGAGGTTCTGTCATTGTAAATTGAAATTTAAATCGTGTCATAAAAGGTTTCCTTTTCCATTTTACTTCCGCAGTCTCAACCAATCACCCATATTATCCAAGTGTGTAATTACTGACACTATTATGAACTGGTGCGGAAAATGTAAGTAGGCCTTTAAAACCACTGGTTCAAACCACATTGGTTGGTGAGTATAACCACACAACTTGCTTTCGGTGGAAAAGTACCAAATGCCTTCCAAAGACAGGTAAGCAATCATGTATTAGGTAATAGCAATCATGCGTGAACATTTATAACACTTGAAAAGCGGTAGTTTTAAACACTATATGTCAGTAAAAACACATTTTTATTGCGTTTTATGAATGAAATAAAAACAAAAAGTGCTCATATCAGCTTTCTCGCTATAACAGTCTGCAGAATCGGATAACATCTATACAGATAAATAAAATTGAAGTGTCTGTTTGTAATTCCAAAATAACAGCTTTTCACTAAATGCATGTGAAAGTATACACGCTACTGATACTGAAACACCAAGTTTTAAATTTTTTCTCTGTCAGTCTGTTTGTTTGTTACGTAATCTCTGAAGCGGCTGGACCGATTTTAACGGGACTTTCATTGGCAGGTAGCTGATGTTTCAAGTTACTTAGGCTATCTTTATTTACTAAAAAAATTAGGGTTCCGCGACAATAAGGATGAAAGTAAATCTAGGCGGATGAAACCGCAGGACACAGCTAGTATGTCATAAGAAGTATTGAAAAACGTTAAATGTCGATAATAAAAGAAAGTGAATGTGTTTAATCATGTAAATATTCACAAGTTCACACGAAAACTTTACTTTCTTTTTCGTTACAATGAGTAATATAACTCAACTGGCGCCATTGAACATTAATAGTTATGATCTAAATGAAAGCTGAAGTCTATACCAATATGTATTACATAAAAATACCACGCGGTTTCACCCGCGTAGATTTAGTTTCATCCTTATTGTTGCGGAACCCTAATATTTTAGAAACAAAAGTAGCCTAAGTTACTCCTTGAAACATCAACTACCTACCAGTGACAGTCCCGTTAAAATCCGTCCAGCCGATTCAGAGATTACCCGGAACAAACAGACAAGCAGTAAGAGAAAAAATTTAAAACTTGGTGTTTTAGTGTCAGTAGCGTGTATACTTTAATATGCATTTAGTGAAAAGCTGTAATTTTGGAATTACAAACAGACACTTCAATTTTATTTATCTGTATAGATTACAAACAACTAGTTTAATTCGGTAGTTTTCCTTACCCAGTATTTAAAACTAAAATCATCCGGACTATTTTTCCTTTTTTTTGCGGTTGGTTATTTTCTCCGAATCCGTACATCTATACAGCTAAATAAAATTGAAGTGTATATTTGTAATTCCATATTAACAGCTTTTCACATATCACTTTTACATATAAGATTGTATGTAAGTACGGTAGGTACTTACATTAAAAAAATAACACTTTATACATTTTCTGTCTCGGTGTTTGTACCGGCTTCTCTCTGAAACTGCAGGATCGATATTAACGGGACTTTCACTGTCAGATATCTGATGTTACAACGACTAACTTACTATGGACCTAACTAAACTACTTTTACTTAAATAAATTCAAAATTTAATTAGAAAGATTAAAAACCTATCCACTCTAAAAAAATATACCCAGGTATTTCAACATTCTCCGAGTATTGTGGCATGTCCATAGTTTATAATGTCAGCCGCCGTGTATGCGATTTCATGGTCTAAATAAAAAGCGGTAATGAACGATACCGGATGTATGGGATTTATGTTACGGACACACGTTCATACCGTGATTGATACAACGATCGTGTACTAGTTTATGTATGATTGAGCTATAAATTGTTTTGTTCCACACAGAAGATATTTAATAAAACTTACTTTTGAATATCAAACCACTTAATATAAGCAGGCCATCTACATGTGTATTATGTCAGCGTATTTAGGTACAGAATTGTAACATTCGCGTCCCGTATAACATGGTGTCTTGCTACAATTTAATTTAGAACTGTCAATATTTCTTTTTACTTGTATAATCCGTTATGTATACACTAACCGCCGCGGGGACAGCGGAGGAGTTATGTCGGACTCGTAGCGACTTAACTCCACGGTGTTCCTCCTGGTCGCTACGTGACCCCCCATATCGAACATCAAAATATTATAGGTACATTAGCTAGAGACCAATTAAATTTCCGGCCATTCTTGCGTCCCTCGACCCTTGAGTCTGTACCCCGTGCCTGGGCACTGGTGACACCGCGCCCTATTTACGGCACTAAATTAAACGATACACTAGACCAATTTAAAACCTTATATTTTATATTTTAAATCGAGGAGCTCGTGGCACAGTTGCATATGATTCGATCAGCGAAGTTAAGTCTAGCCAGTAGTTGAATGGGTGACCGCCCGAGTTCCCTCCGTGCCTCGGAGAGCACGTTAAGCCGTCGGTCCCGGTTGCCAATTTAACATCTTTGGCAATCGTTACAGGTCAGTTGGAGGCCTAAGAAAGTCTGACTAACTGGTTTAACCCAGATTGCCGAAGTTCCTCAAAAAAGGGGTTAAGAAGGTCAGATGGCAGTCGCTTCGTATAAAAATCAGGTGATCAGCCACATCGGGTTGAATCAAGTGCCGACCCCAAATACATAAGGCCAGGGAGATATTGATTTTATATTTTAAATCGAGTTAATTTTGTATTACGAATAGTAGGGATCCCTTATAACGGACGGAAGCTAATAAATCATATTCAACTTAATTTCTTACCTCACCGCAAACATATCTATATCATATCAAACGGATGTATTTCTTAGTTTCTCACTCATAATTTCGATATCTCAATCTCGAAGCGCCACCGTACTTTCACTTACTTACGTAATATGTCTTGCTCAGTCTATTTCAAGTTCAATTTCAATATATGCAGGGTTCATTTTCAAATAGCAGTAAGCTGGATTTTTACCTGGAAAGGAAAAAAAAATTGTTAATATTTAAATTAGTTTAGTAATCTAATGTTTTTGTGGTAAACGCTACTAAACGTTATTCCAATATGATCCATAATTAGCTAATGATAAGATCTCTTTTAAGGGAAAAGTTTAACATTTATGGCATTTAACAGTTATGGCTTAAATTGTCCCACATGACATCCGACTTGGTTCCGTACCATTCGTAAAACGATCATCTGTCAAACAGCCGTTTTGGTACTAAAATAACGTCACGAGTGCCTAACCTCTTCGACAACGATCAAATTTTATTAAATTTAATTTATTCGGAAAGTTCTAAATAACTACGTACATTGCCGGTTTATTATAGGTCGCGTTATATCAATAAGATGCTTTGATCTGTATATAGCCGAAAAGGCACCGTAAGTTGAAAGGCACTGAAGAAATACGCGATCGCTATTAGTGCAGACTCCGCGGTGTACCTACAACGATTGTCAATGTGCAACGAAGATAACGAATAGAGGGGCTGACGCGCCGCCGAATTCTTTCCACACGTCAACACCACAGCTATAGACGATTTAACAGTAACAACACATCAATTGCAACCGAATCTGAATACCTATAAATACATTAGGCGTGTGCAGCATTCCAACGTCACATTAATTCAGTAGTACAATGAGTGACGCCGGGTGACGCCACAGTGTGACGTGACGCAACGCGTGGGCGCATGTCTCATACACACTTCATCAGTGATCTTATGAATAATGAATATAATTGAAAGTTTAGCAATACCTTGTTACAACTTAGAATACAATGGGTGTCTTAATTGATTAAAGTACAAATTGGTTAATAGTTAAAATGTCAGATACCGCTCATGGCGGATGATATGAAAAATCTAACTGTGCGGATAATGTGGGCTTAAGCAGTGTTTAGATATTGTCTCATGGTGAGGGATAGTCATGATAGTAAGATTTCCTATAAGAGTACATAGACACACTTTAAAAAAAATAGCTTTATCTCGCGACTACATATTGAGGTTTGTATTTCCTAAATTGGACCAGAAGTTAACTTTTACTTATATACTAACAAACTTAACTTTTAAAACAATTCTGCTGATTTAGAGGTCGGATAGCAAACACTGCAGATGTGCGTCACACGTCGCCGTCATTTATTGCTTTTAGTAAGTAAAATGTACGTTATTGTACCTACTCGTATTTGTATTATATCGACGTAGACTCGCGAATGCAAGCAAGCATATAATAACAACATCGACAATAATATTCTTGTTATTTTGTTAGTTACGGTCTCTTCGTATAAATGTAGTATCTGAAAAGCTAGTTCCAGTAGTCGTAAGATAGCAATCATTTGAAGGCATTCATGGTTGAAAGGCCCGACAAGCAGTCAGGCAGCTGATTGAATCTCACAGCCTCTGGCGGCGTTATTACGACTTGTATTACGCGTTACTTGGAACTCGGTGTTGGTCACCCTCGGTATGTGCTTTTGATAATTATACTGATAGTGTTGACCGCTTAGACTGTGATCTAAGTAAATTAAAATAAAGACTTTGATATGTAGGTGCCGTAAAGAGTTATGATCTCCTACCGAATTTCGGTTACGGCGGCTAATCTCAACGAGGATCAGCCATGTGCGCAGGAGATATTATAGTGCACAAGTGTGTGCGCAAACACAGGTGCACTTTTTATCCCCTCACTCTCATAGTCCGATGGGACGGCAATCCGACACGACCGGAGAGAGATCAGGCGTAGGACCAGCGGCTTAACGTGCTTTCCGAGGAACGGGTTTACATTACTAATGTCATTATTCTGTGGGCAATTCACATCTACCTCTGAAACTTGTAGCTATCTAAACATTTTGATATATGCCATTATCACTATGTTCCTTAAATTTTATGCCAAACGGCCGGATGCTTAAATTTTACTGAAAGTGCACTTGATTCAGTTTATGGAGAGTAAGACTCTACAATGTATAAGGATATATTCTTGCAAGTGAAGCCACTAATTACTAAGATAATACGATGTTAAAATAGCTTGGAAAGTGCTCATCTGTCGCAAGACAACATTGATCTCAATATTGTAACTAGTTTATTAAAAATGTATTGCACACAAATTAGCGTACATGATACGTATTGACTGACAGATCGACACGCCTTCGATGTGTAGATAATGTTATTATACTGTTGCAGTTTGTGATTGAATAAAGAGCATGTTGAAATAATTGGATCCATTTGTTATCGTTTTATTCTTGCATTTATTCAATTTACTAATAGATCATCATCATCTCCCTGGCCTTAATCCCATGTATTGGGGTCGGCACTTGATTCAACCCGATGTGGCTGATCACCTGTTTTTCATACGTAGCGACTGCCATCTGACCTTCGCAACCCCTTTTTCGAGGAAAATCGGCAATCTGGGTTAAACCAGTTGTCAGACTCTCTTAGGCCTCTGACTGACCTGTAACGATTGCCAAAGATGTTAAATTGGCAACCGGGACCGACGGCTTAACGTGCTCTCCGAGGCACGGAGGGAGCTCGGGCGGTCACCCATCCAACTACTGGCTAAGCGTATGGTTGCTTAACTTCGCTGATCGAATGATATGCGCAATAGCAACTGTGCCACGAGCTCCTCAAAATTCAATTTACTAATGATAGATACTATAATAAATTTGTGACATGTATCCTTTAAAAAGAATTAAAGTCACGGATATTTAACCATTTCAAAGATTAGACCAAACAAATATTTAGATAAACACGGGTCATAAATTTTAGCAGTGCACGTACTAATAATCATGAGCTTGAGAAACGCACTTATTTCGTTAAACAGAACAGTTTATGCAGAGATGTCAAGATTAGTATTGGTCCAACTGCAGCGTTAATTAAATAAGTCTCATGCACAGAAGCAATTCCCAGTGATCTTTAACGTCGGTGAAAGTTGATGTAAACGAAGGATATACTGCATTCTATGCTCCGGATGGAAACTGTGAGAGCAGACTTGGACATTACGCAATGCTTTGACAATGTTGATATAAATCCATAGCTTGCTAAGTTCAGCAACAAGCGATTAGCAATTCCTCCTCCGAAAACGAACGCAAATCAATCGTAGTTTCAGAATCATTTTGTTTTTAAGAAAATCATGTTTTCTTAAGGTAAGTAATTAAATTAAAGTAGGCTTAGGACATATAGATGGTACAAACTTTTCTTGTGGACCACTTTTGGACGTAATTTTAGAACGAATAAGTGGTAGGAACTTTCAGCCGAAGCTTCGTTTTCTGCGTTGCTAATGATCTGCGTTGCGTTGCTTTTCGGTCAAATGGTCTTTCAACCCAAGATTGACGACTGTTGATTGGCATTCGATGTGAGATAATGCAATAAGGTTATCAAATTGAATCTTTCTTTCTTATACTGATAGTGATACTGTGTTACGACATCAGTTAATCGCAATTGTAGATTTAAGAGCATTCAAAATTCGGAGCTGTTTGACTAGGAACTGTATCTCCACCTTACAGAAGATCGCAGTAAATAATGCTACCATACATTAGTGTTCACGTTAGCTGAGTTAGCTCGCCAGGGGAGTAGAGGTACTGTGTTACCTGTAATGGGACTCTCTTCTGTATACCGAATGACTAGATAATGGAACAGCTGTTAAAATATGTGAAATCTGTGCACTATTTATACATGTTCCATGTCACCCACGTGGAAGATCTTCCATTTACTAGAGAGCATGATCACTCACTTTCCCCATACACTTACTTTATTCTTTACATTGAGGCAATGAGTTAGTGAACACTATTAATGGTCACGTTTATAGGCTGTAGCCACTTACCATCTATTTGCCACCCCTGTTGTATAAAAATATGTAAGTTCACATACTTGAGATTTCTAATTTAGTAAGCGCTTATTTACTCATTCTTACTTTAAAAAGTCTAATAAGTTAACAAATATTGCCTGTGCTGCCAACTGGAACCTTATTTCTCATATTTCTCAACCAACCTAAGCCTGCGTGTCGACGCTTAACATAACCATTTCCATAAAAATAAACCACGCTTATGGAGAAAAATCATGACTGAATGACATTCGGCCAGCGTTTCCATAAAGCTCTGTATTTCTCAACACTCAATCCCAACCAATATCAACCTTATACCGATAAGATTAGAGCTCATATTAGCAGACAGTATTCAAATACGGTATTGGAATGTCGCAATGAAACGACAACTCAAAACCGCCTTGCGTATACGCACGTTTCTTTATGCGTTGGAAAATTGAAAAGGCGTAACTAGACTGCAATTGCGTTGAAACTTGAACCATAAGTCTGAAGTTATTAGGTTCATATTACATAAACTTTGTAAGTGTGTGCATGCGACATCCTAAAACGGTTCGTACTTACTACCTACAACTAATATGAAGGTGATGCTAACATTGCGCAATGAAAGACTTGCTAAGCACTTGTAGGTACCTATTAAAACATTTAAAATATTAAGTACCTACCTACCTATATCAATCGTTGTAACAATTACATGCGGATGAAGTCGCGCGCAGAAGCTAGTACCTCCATATATCTTTGCTCACAGAAATGATTTCGTTTTAACGATCATAACGATCTTCCTGCATAACGATTTACTGCCAATCACAAAATAATAATCACCAATATTGCATTACATGAGCAGATCTCTTAAATATAATAAAATTATATTATTCCGCACGCAAACAATCTAATGATATACCACAATATTTCATAACTATAGGCGATATTAAGCAAACAAGCTAAGCACCTTTAAATTATCTATCGTGTGTATAAATTATCTCATACACAATAAAAACAAGTGCTTTCATAAAGACGTACAAACAGGTGGCCGAGTTTTGATCGCACGCAATTTACAAGCGCAATGCACTAACATCCAGTAGTGTGGAGCGAAATACTATCGATAGTTCTATTCATCGTTACGATAAAAACATCGATATTGATATTGAATAGAATTAGGTGTTACTTTGCGGAAGTTCATGTTTATAGATAAAAGACATATGTTGCAATATTTTTAGAAATATTAAAAAAAATAGTTTCTTCCTTGAAGATCCAGACTGCGGTAGGGCGTGCTTCAGGCACCAGGCATAAATTAGCAGGCCAATGGACGAGCAGCGTATACTGGACTGCACTATATTGAGATAACTATAGCATTAGTATTTTTGAATAAGCGAAGTATAACATTTTATGTGACTATCGATATTAATACCCTTTGCAGTCTACCTTGGCGCTAAAGCCGCTTCAATAGTAGTATTATTTTAAAAAGGTACCTTACAAATACACCTTATAGATATCGCTGTAAGGCTTGATTTTAGAGAATTTAAGTACATATACCCAATAATTTTAAGGGAATCAGAACAAGAGGCTAGTTATGTGTTCATAGCTCCATTAGACATTTTATGAAAAATATCGATACCCAAAAATATTAACATCCATAATCACAAAAGTATACCGCACATCACTAATTTGCACGCTTCATGATGAATAATAGCGGACCTTTCTCCTAACGACGATGATATTGAACGGGACAATCATTAGTACCGTTAACAGTATCATTAATCATTACGCAACGGTAATGATCAATGATTTGTTATCGTTATTTGTGAAGGTCGTCGATGAAAAATCATTATGGAGCTCTTAAGTTATCTATTTGCGGTCAGTCGGTGCTGTTTGAACGTTTGTAATGATGTCAATCAGTTACGTATTTTCCATTTAAATAAAGCTCGAGCCTAATCTACTTGCAATGTCATGGTTTATTTAGTTATAGTTATGAAAATTAAAATGATTTCAGTTTAGACAGTTATGATCGTCGAAGAATTGACCACCAGTTTGGAAACTAAACTTGCATGCCCCGCGATTGATTTATGCCGCACTTTTTCGTCCTATATTCCAAAAAATCTTGTTACACCGCGAATTTTTTAAAACATTTTTTGCCCTATTTACTACGATGTATAAAAAATAGCGAATGCAAAGTAAATGTATTATGAAACGAAACGAGCGAGGCGAAACAAGACCAAAATTTTAGACAAAACAATAATACAATAAATAAAATAGAAACATAAATATTTTTGGGGCAAACAGTATCAAGCGGAATAATCGTTTTTTTTTTATTTCCTATGTACTCCGGATTCGTTTTCATTACGATCTGAAAGTATGATTCAAGCTTCGTGTAGCACTTTGTATAATAAAAACTAAGGTTAATATTATTATACAATAACAAGAAATATCACACTACATTACGCATTAACCTTTGACAAGACATAACCATCACGATCTAATGGGTTCACATATATCCCACCCAATTAGCACTGTATGATGCGAGCCGCGATCGTTGTGCTAACTATTACCTCAACACAGTTACACTGCATGCTAACTACCTATAAACCTGTAACAGGTTAGTGCACATTGCGCAATGTAATGTTTTGGTACATCCTTGCGAAATAATCACACGTTATGGCATGTACTGAGCTATCAAGTCGCGACATGGATATTGATTAGTTCGTAAAGTGACGATTATTATTTGCGAAATTAGTGTTACCACACGGTGAGCCCCAAGTCCCACTTTAAACATGTATCTATATTTAGTATTAAATACTGCGATACATATCATATTTTACAAAACAAACCAACTAGGGACTGTAACTACACTTTACAGAATATCACAGACAATTAATGCTACCATGAGTTATTTTGTGTGTCTGTGGTGATTAAAGTCGCTAGTGCTCCATGGAGGGAATGAGTAGGAATGGAGTCGCAGTGCTAGCAATATAACATTTGTCATTATGTCAGCACAGGAATTTAATTCTTTATAAGGCAAGCGCTAGTGACACTTGATGTAGCTAGCATTCATAGGCCGCAGTAGCCGCTTACCATCAATCTTTCTTAACTGTATGACTTGTCTGTTACTGAAATTCACCGAATAAAATAAAATTAACTTACAAACTTTAGCTCTTTATAATATCAGTCGGTATGGATAAATATACAAGTAGGTACTACATAAGTATAAACCCGGTTAAACAATTCCGAGGGATGACAAAACCTTCGGAACTATTATTGTTTTTCGAGCATACTATCAAAGTACGTTATGAAATTATTACAAAATGTTATACAATGTTAATTCTCACGATGATAAACTGCAGTTGAAGGTGTAACCTCTGTGTCAATGTCAAATTATCACCAACTGGTGATAACACGTAACAATGGTACAGTTCAGTCATTAGCGGGCTGGGTACTTGGTGCTACGAAGAAAGTGGGATACCTAAATACAACCAGAGGGCCGCTCCTTAATTGAAATTGAGAATCGCAATCTCGAGGACATGGTCTTATGACATTTATATCACACTCATTTTAGAACAAACCTTCAAAAATGAAAATGATTTTTTCAGTTTGAGCCCTGGTAAGGTACTTTTTAGAATTTTTCTACGTTCAATAAGTCGAAAAATTACCACCGTTTCGGAAACTAGCTCGATTCTGGAAACCTATCATTTATGTGTCTGTGCCTACCAATACTACGAGAGCTGAAAATGAAAATGATTTATTCAGTTTAGGCCCTGGTAAAGCAGTCATGATAAATTACGACCTGTTCAGAAACAAGCCTTCTGAGAAGAACCGGCAAAAAACTCAGCCAAGCATCTTGTACATTTCAACAAAAAAATGTAGGTACACCAAACTGAAGTAATCCAAAGCTTGTATATTTAAACACATACATAAAATTGAGGGTTCGACCGCGGGGCACAGCTAGTTATAAATATACACACTGACCTTCTGTATATATTATCTTGAGTTGGTTTACTGTTTTAGAGCAGAGTGGAATATAGTGACATTTGTCTAGTCAGTGAAAACTCACACAGTTTGAAAGGTGTCAATCACTTATCTTAGTTCACTAGTTACCGAGTTATTTGGAGTAGGTCAAATATATGGAATAATTATTATATTTCTCGTAACAATATACGGTGTAGCTATGCTGAGCAAAATAAGTAAATTATTAGTAAATTAATGATATAATGATTTAATAATGAACAAAATAATTTAATAAAAATCTTATTGTAAAAAAAATAAAATTTATTTAGGTCTAGTAAAATGAAAATAAAAATTTAAGTAAATAGAATTATTACTGTCTGTTTGTAATTCCGAATTAACAGCATTTCACTAATTGCATATGAAAGTATATAGTCAGAGACTATAATATTTCCTAAGTCGAAATTTGTAATGTTAATGTTAAGTAAGTTACTTACATTACAAATTGCGACATAAAAAACCCAGGTCCAAATTTAAACCAGAGTTTCTCCATTAGTAAAATGAAGAAAGTTCGAAATTCGCTAATTAGTCATGACCATAGCTGTCACTCAAACTGTCACGTATGAACAATCACCTCGTGTGACTAAGAAAGCACATGAAATACTAAACTAGTTTGCCTATAGAAAGTCTCTTGGCATGTTTCTTAGAAGTTATTTTCTGCGTACTTTGTTTGCCACTAGCCATCATTCTATGCAAATCACTTTAAAATATTAGCTACTAGCCTTTGCTTTGTTACTTCGTCTTCACAAACACACGAGGTTCTTGTTCTGTTGGTATCAATAAGCGAGTATTTTACTTCTTATCTTAACACCTAAAATTCAAGAGAAGTTAGGAGATGATGGCATCCTTTCCCTGTGGTCAAGGCACTCAGCCATCAGAGGGCCTAGTGCTAGTTTTTCACTGCCATCGTAACAAGTCATCGCGTCGACGTAAACGCAGATTTGTATAGAATCGGAACAGCGCCTCTGTCGTCTTAAAGATGACACTATTGTGAGCCCATACAAATCTGCATTTACATCGACGCGAACACTTGTGACGGCGATTTTAAGAAAACTCACACTAAGCCCTCAGTGTCTCAAGGCTTTAACATGTTTTTACGTTGACGATATCGCCTGCAGGTATCTTCTTTATGTTGTATGTAATCGTTAAAAAGCACCCCAAGCGGCGATTGTTCTAAGTTTTACATCTCCATACAAAAAAAAGCGCAAAACGCAAAGTCAAGAGACGACGATCGTACGTGTCAAAATCTTTACTTGGGGCACAGTAGACCGGTATTATGAGACTGACGGGCATTGCGAATATCTATCCTAGCTAGGTCTTCATTATTATCCGGACGTCTATGTAAGTAGGTGTCGATTGACTTGGTTTCTGATCATTAGATGTCAATAAAACGCGTTCAGCAGCAAATTGTAAACTGACAGAGTCAGGAAGTTCTTAAACTTTACTATTTCATTGATTTGTGACTCGAACTGAATTAAAGACCCACAGTTAGGTGATAGCTGGTTTTCATTGTTTTTTGACCAAATGTGGGTAACTTACTAAGCAATTTTGCTGTAGGCTGAAATGACATAAAACATGAAATTCAATGAAACATTAGTAACCCCGAAACTTAACATGGAATGCATTGTATACCCCATTGTGTAAGCAATAGGGTAAATATTTATCTGGCGCGCAGAATGTACGATGGAGAACAATCGATCTGGCGGTATTGTTCTCAGGATTGTGGCTAACGATGTCATGGTAATTGTGCATTGTTTGTATGGAGCTGGATGCCAACTCTAGTATTTTCGACCCTAAGGTTTACAAAGCTCTCTCCCGACCGCTCTCGCTTGACCCAACTCTATAGAAACTACATGTTAGAGAAAGATGATCAAAGTCGTAAACGGAGCTTAATATTGTATCTGTCCTTTACGAATAGAATATACTTGCTTTCTACATCTATACAGATAAATAAAATTGTAGTGTCCGTTTGTAATTCCAAATTAACATATTTTGACCAAATGCATAAGTACTCGTATATGTGAACTGAAATGTGAACATAACTTTTTTTTTAAATATTAATATTCTCTCTCTCTGTCAGTGTGTCTGTCTGTCTGTCTGTTCAGGCTAATCTCTGAAACATTGGACAGATTTTTCACCGGAATCTCACTGACAGCTTTAAAAAAATAGGTTTACATTAAATAAAGTCTACGCGGTTTGTGTAGCTTAGCGGCAGCTTGTGTAACGTAGAGCATAAATCTCGATTTTTATGCATTTCATGATTAGCAATGATATAAGAAACACTGATTTTCTATCCTCTAGTGCTGAACATAATTGTGATTTCCGAACGAATAACGAGCAATCAAAACATACACTTTAACCTCAACCCACCTAATATTTAGCAATAACGAGTAACTTCTTAATAATAAGAATACCTATCACAGGTGCCCACGCAGGCGAACCATAAATCTTGCTTAAATACACTAAATTACTAGTTATTTGACGGACACATTTGTCTAAATCGTTAAATAATTATTGCTTAGATAATTATTATTCACGATGTTTGTTTAAAGATTTAAGATTGAAGACAGGCCATGGTGCCCAAAAGGCATGAGGCGTCTATTAACTTAGGTACAGTGATGAAAACGTCGTGAAGAAACCTGAGATACAATTAATGACTTGATTAGCGTTGACTTTGGTGAAAAGTAGGTGTAATAACCTCTGCATACCTCAGAAAGATCTCCAAAGATACAATATAAAGAGCCGTGGGGCTTGAGCAGCCGCCTGCTATGCAAGCGACGCTAGTTCGAATCCCAGCGGGGCCTGTACCAATGCGTTTTTCTAAAAACTGCAGTGATTTCACACCACGTGCTTTACGGTGAAGGAAAACATCGTGAGAAAACCTGCATATTTCTGAGAAGTTATTCAAAGACGTATGTATAGTGCCTGAGACGGTGACAGACTTACCATCTGTCATGTTGGCACTAAACATCTAGGGTGAAAAGTGTGCATTGTTATTACAACACCTCTGCCTACCCCTTCGTGTAATACAGGCGTGATCACTGTATGTATAAAGTGAGCCTTAGTTATGCTGCCTTTTGAGAATGCTCTGCACTGAATATTTAAATTGTTTTTAAATAGTATACTATTGCATAAACTATTTTAATGCCACATGTATAGAGTATATATTTCATTCTTAATTCACATTCATAAACTCAGGAAGCACGTCCTATGATAAATAAGGTATAAATCATCAAGTTAAATAAGTTGTCCTTAAGTTACCTGTCACGAGCTTAGAAAGGACGGTGACAAGCGCGAGGCCACACATGGCAAGCTAATAGAATTATGAATGCTACCTAATAGGATAAAACATTGGACTACGTTTAAAACTACACATTAGATTATCGTAAGTATCAATTCCTATTTGGATATATTAACAAAGTGATATCGTTGTTACAGTAATTGAGTAAATACGAGTACATCCTCCTGCAGGCCTAGACAATGTAACATTCTCTCGCGCTTGCGCTAATAGAAACGATACAGAATGTATGGAAATCACATAAATCGGTCACGTGACTTATGTCCCCATACATTTTGCACCGCAAGCAAAGCGTAAAGGATAAGGATATTGTTACTTTGTCTACAGTAGGTCTAAAAAGGTCACTTTGGGAGAATCATAATGTGATCCGAATCTTCATACATATGAACATATGATTCATCATCGAAATGACAAAATGGTCACTTAGGTGCAATTCATAATATTATCATGATTCAACATTGATGTCCCGACACTTGTGTCGGAACGGCGTTATTGGAATTGACCAACATCTAAACATTTGCCTCTGTAATATATATAATTTTTGCTATTGCAACACCTCTTCCCCCCTTCGGAGACCCTTCTGGGATGGCGAGAGCATATTTATATTTATTGTTTATAATTGCTTTATTGAATTAAGATTGCACTACGAACATTAGGTAATATTTTCAATCTCTGTCATAAAACGATTAACTACATAATAAATTATCGACCGTATTATCTCAAATCCGACAATTTCGAAGTTCAAGTAAAAGGTTAAATGCTACTCGCATACTTGGTTTCCCTTCTAAACTGCTATTATGTATTTACTTACTATTTATTACGTGGGATTAATTTATGAAGCTAACAAGGAAATTTTGCTACTGACCGTTTGGGAATTGCTTTTAATCGTTGCATCATAAGTGGCGAAACGATTAAGACATTTTAAGATCTAGGATCATGAGTATATCTATTCTTTCTTGCCATAATATGAGACAGCAGTATATGACGTGTATAAATATGTCACTGTCACACAGCAGAACTGTCTTTTTTTTAATTATGTTTTTAAATGCGTGGCTCTGCGCCATCGCGCTTAATGTCTTAAGAAGAAGAATATCAGGAGGTGAAATATAAAAAAAAAATATATTTGATTGTAACGAATAGGCGCCAAAATAACTCTTACGATTTGAAATATATCATTTTAAAATATCACTGAGTAGCTAGCTATACCTTTGTTAATCGAGAAAAAATTGGGATGCTTAATAAAACGCAGGCGACCCCGCGGAAGGAAACTAGTCGTGAAAAATTTTGTATATTATATGCTATAAATCAATATTTATTAAATTATCGGATGGTGATCTCATTTTGGAGTTGCCCTTTATCGCTGTTTGTTTGAACAAAAATCTGCTATTTTTGTCTCTATTAAACTTAACATAATAAGCAGAAACTGGATCTATTTATAATAACGCAATTACCAACACGTCATGTCATGCTAAGGTGTGGTTCGAGGGATCTAGATCACACCACACCCATATATGGTGAAGTGAGGTTTTGCCAGGAAATCCACTTATTCAACATAGATGGGCCTGATTGGGGCCTTACCATGAGCTCTTATTGCCATGATAGTTTCACTCATTTATGAGACAGATGTATGTGACGTGCATACATCTGTCACTGTCGCACAACTGAATTATCATTGCAATAAGAGCTCATGGTTGGGCCCCTGACTATATTCAAGATTTAATATATTCCATACTACCATAGAATAAAATGATTAGCTATATTAAAAATTAAATTGAACTGTTTGTACATACATATGTTCACGCCTCTATTCCCCGAAGGGGTAGGCAGAGGTATTGTAACAACAGCACCCACATTTCACCGAAGATGATTAAGTGCCAACGTGACAGATGTTGAGCCTATCGAACTGTTTGTAATTCAAATTAACAACTTTTCTCTAAATGCTTTTATTTGACTGTCTGTCTGTTTGTCTTAATCTTTGAAGCGACAGGACTGAACACGCGTGTGTACAGTTGGATGGTCTTGGCGTGTCCAGATGACGAAATAATAAGTGATATAAACTTTGAATTTCATCAACTGGGCACTGGTGAAATTAGTGAATAGCCCGTCTTTTTTATTCAAAAACAAATTACACGTCACATATCCTTACTATCTTTACTTATACATATATTTTAAACCGTGTAATATTTATTTATGACTCGGTGAGATATCTTCCCGTAGCCTTATTTGGAAAGACCTCGAGGTGTGGTGACCACTCTCTGACGCACCATGAGTAAACTATGAGCGGCTTATTCAAACATCCACACTAATGAAAATAACTCAAGAAAATATTTAAAATAAATTTACTCGTGTAGGGTGTAACATTTTATGTTTAAAATAGTATTACACGTAAAGGTAAAAAGCTTTACATTTAAAATTTTAAAGTTCACCTCTTTATCTATATATACTCACAATTGTATTGGGATCGTGTCTCTACCATATTTACCACCAGCTGTGCCCTGCGGTTACACCCGCGTAGATTTAGTTTCATCCTTATTGTCCCGAAACCCTAATATGTTTGATAATTAATAAAACTAGCCTAAGTTACTCCTTGAGCCATCAGCTACCTGACAGTGAAAGTCCCGTTAAAATCGGTCCAGCCGTTTCAGAGATTACCCGGATCAAACAGACAAACAGAGAACATTTTTAAAACTTGGTTTTTTAATGTTATTAGTGTATACTTTCATATGCATTTAGTTAAAAGCTGTAATTTTTTTATTACAAACAGACACTTCAATTTTATTTATCTGTATGTATATGTATAGATGTATACATAAGCGGGTACAGATATTAAGGTTCTTCAAGTACAATTAAACATATTATTCATTTTTAGATACTAATAAACACAATTCCTATCTAAAAAACAAAACGACACATTATTACATATTTTGCGCTGGCAAAGTGACGGTAGAAGCTAGTTAAAAATTCAGTAACAACTAATTAATTTAAAATATTTAACCATTTAAAAATTAGTGACACCCACTACTTATTAATAAAAACAAACATAAAAACAAAACTTTTAGGCAAAATTCTTGAATGAAGTTAATATACACCCACTCAAATAAATTGTAACTGCTGCGGAAGCCATAAAAACTTAAGATTAAGTTTAAGATTGCGTTCTATATATCTGTGGATATTTCGGTTACAAAATATACCTAAGCTTATGATATCATTGTGGGGTGAATGAACTGATGCTGTCTCTAGAGGATATGGTTTTGAAACATCCTTAAACCTATACAGATAAATAAAATTGAAGTGTCTGTTTGTAATTCCAAAACAACAGCTTTTCACTAAATGCATATGAAAGTATACACGCTACTGACACAAAAAAAAACAAGTTTTAAATATTTTCTCTGCCTGTCTGTCTGTCTGTTTGTTCCGTGTAATCTCTGAAACGGCTGGACTGATTTTAACGGGACTTTCACTGGCAGGTAGCTGATGTTTCAAGGAGTAACTTAGGCTACTTTTATTTATTATTAAAAATATTAGGGTGCGCGACATGAAACTAAATCTACGCGGATGAAACCGCGGGGCACTGCTAGTGTACGTTAAAGCTGGTTCATGCGGCTGATGTACCCCTTCGGGAATACAAACGTCATCATTAGGTTAATTAAAATATAATTAGCAATAAAAAAGTAATTCCAAATTATTAGCTTTTCAATAAAGGCAAAATACAGTATATAGTACGGTAATTACTTAAAAAACAATGTTCGTACCGGCTAATTTTTGAAACGGTTTGATATTCGCTGATACTAGCGGGTCTTTCACATTTTGAAAAAAAAATTGTTTTAATATTATATCTGAAAAATCTACTTTTAATAAACAAGTTGAGAAATGCCCAAAAAGATTAGCTAAGAATATTTTCCAAAACTAACTTTAATATTTAATTTATATTAATCCAACTTGTTTCGGGTTGGATGGATACCCGAGGCAAGTTGGAAGATGGCTCTGTGGATTCCCAATATCCAAACTGGGATATGTTTGTGTTAGGTTCTATGATGGGAATCGCTCAAGCAATAAACGAGCATTAAATACCTTTTTCACACTTACGCGTCATCTCCAGTACCTACTCATGCTGTCAAATAATTATTTATATCCATTGTTAAGCAGAGATCATTATGCGAAAACAAGTAAAATAGGTAAATAGTAAGCCGCAAGCGATCGTGACTCGTGACTATCTGAAGGCGACCAGAAAAACAGGGCATTTATGAAAAAACCGCGAATGACTTGACGTGAAAAAATGCGTCAACAATTACAGGTTTATGACCTTAGCTATAACTGCATTCCGAGATGATCTTTTGTTAGTTTTTCTATTCCTGCTGGCTTTGTGATCAAGGCTTATGAAACAGATAAATATATAAAATAGTTGATGTATCTGTTAGTAATGCAAAATCGACGGCTTTTCACTAAATGAATGAAGAACGAATAAAGTCATAATTTATAAGAAACTTTGTCCGTCCGTCTGTTTTATCGAGTAATCACTGAAACGGCTGGACCGCATTTACTGCTGGACTTTCTACTAGTGTATAATAATCAACTAATTTTTGCCCGTGACTGAGTACAGAGTACAGAGACAACTGTAATGATTTTTAAGTACCGTACCTTTGAAGTTCCCCAAGTATAGTCAAAGTGTAGTCAGTGCCTCAAGTATAGGTTTCGAAACGAATGTCGTCGTCGCTTGACCTAGTGATTTGCGCTTTTTTTTAACTCACCGCTTGGGACGCTTTTTATTCCCATACAAAATGGTATGGTCAACGTAAAAACATATTAAGGATCTAATTCCGCTTTAATGTCGTCTCTCAGTTCTAAACGCGCGTATTTGAAATGTAATTCTTAAAACAATACAACAACAATGCAACGCCATATTATATCGCCACAAGCGGAACCATTAAACCCACACTATATGCCTCGGTGAAAGTGCTCGGTCATTCATTGGTAACTTGGGCTTTACTTTCATACTATTGACGTGGATTATGGTTCTATGAACCGCTTTGTTGCCTAATGGAAGATGACTTTAAATTCTAGAGAAAGACACTTTCAATCGCATTAAGCGTTAAGTATGCTATTAATGATTATTTAAAAGATTTTGTTTTGTTGTCAAAATACTAGAATAGTTACGATTGTATTTTATACTGGTGGTTAGTCTGTTTGTTTGTACAATGAAAATTAAAATTAAAATCACTTATTCAGTTTAGGCCCTGGTAAGGCACTTATGAATGTCAAAAATTTACCACCGGCAAGAAACTCAGCCAGGCATCATGTACATTTCATTAATACAATATAAAAATATGAATACATTTGTGCAAAAGAACATTTTATCCATTATAGCTGTGCCCTGCGGTTTCACCCGCGTAGATTTAATTTGATTACCACGGAACCCTAAATTTTCTTTATAAATAAAAAGCCCATGATACTCCCTGTAACATTAGCTATCTGCCAGTGAAAGTCCAGTTAAAATCAGTCTAGCCGTTTCAGAGATTACTCTTTGGCAAATAACTCATTATTAGGTACCAATTCTTTGCGTTTTTATACTCGTGATAATTTCTAATCGCATTGTCCTATTGGAACAAAACAAACAGTATTTTACTTCTACATGAATACCCTTGATAGCATAATGCTTGATTAGGATAAGAATTAATATTATGATACACATTTAACGTAGTTTCTTTCTTCAGGCGATAATTTTTTTTTATGAACATTAAAGCGGTTTTGTGACTAAACTATGAGAGTTAGATATATGCTCTCGTGGACTTTTTTGTAGATCTTAATAAGACCTACAAACCCGTAGTACATCATTTTGTTCTATTGTCAATAGTTTTTGCAGCGTACGCATAAATAGGTTTTCGATTTTACACCTTTTAGGTTACAAAATTGCAATTTACTTACGGACCCCTAATTTTTATGAGATTAAAATATAGCCTATAGCCTTTCTCGATAAATGGACTATCCAACTATGAAAGATTTTTGAAATCGGACCAGTAGTTCCTGAGATTAGAGCGTTCAAACAAACAAACAAACAAACTCTTCAGCTTTATAATATTAGTATAGATTCGTAGATTAGATTACCTACATAGTTAATTCAACCCGTGGCTTTTTCAACGCGCAATGAGCTATCACTACACAACATTTCAGCGAAATCGGTTAAGCGGTTTACGAAATGTCAGTACGAAGAAGTGCAGCGAACTGTAATTTTTTTGTGTGACACAAGATACACCAACTAAATTATTTACAAAAAATGTGACCAATTTTCCATGCTTATAAAATACGTGTTACTTCTATATAAATTTAGAAACCCCAAGTGACTGTGCCTAATCGATCAGACCACGCATCTAAGAATAATTGCTCCAGTAAAAAATGGTATGAACATCAATCACCTTTGGAATGTGACAATCAAAGCCAACAAATTTAACCATGGGATATTCAACTTTACATGTATGGTTTTAAGTGTCATAGCATATTGAGATTACAGTGTTAAGGTACAAAACTTGGGTTGACCACGGTTAGAAAGTGGTTGTCCTTGCGAGTAAAAGTAATCCAGACGGTGAAAGTGACTTACAGATAAAATGCAGCGCCTTTTATAATTCGTTTTAATGATATTATTATTGGTTTGCTGTAAGGTTTTTTGTTGCAACACAATTGAAGATTTCCACTCTTTAAAATACTACCTTTTCATTATGTCTTCTTCTCTGCATTAACTCTTTATGCATCCTACATTATATTGGCGCGGCAGTTTCATTACTTAAGAAAGATGCATTCGTTACCCCCTTTGGGCATGGCGTTAGCATATCTTTTACAAATATAGGCTTACTACGCAGTAAGGTCTATCTGTTGATATAGAGTAGTAGTGTTTGTGAAAATAATAATCGAATCCAGTTTTTAAAAATATTGTCTACCTTGAGACAGAATCATTACGAGAGATTTTTGACCGTCTCAAGGGCTTTTACCGTAACGACTGTGCGTGCATTACCTTTATGCAACTCCAATTTACGTGTTCAGAGTACTTGTATACTGTAATATTGCACTTTAATAAACGTTCTACAAGTTGACACCAATCTTCTTAAATTTTCACGTCATATGTTTTCTCAATCGTTCATCACACCTTTACCAATATTGCATGTCTTTCTACATCTATGCAATCATAATCTCGGTCTCACAATAAACCATAAACTTTTAAACCAACAAAACAAATGATTGCATACAAATTACAACATGTTGTAGTTCGAGGAAGCGCGAGGTTTCCGACTACACTTTAAAACAATCAAAATGTTCCGTGTTTTTTTTCAGTGTAATTACTTACTTATTTACGGTAGTGCTATGATAGCTATATTTAATCACAGCCCTTTGTCCACAGGTTGGTAGTTAGGAAGTTTTTAATAAACTCACTAATTAATTAATATGTTTAAATGTTGATTTGAATGCAGCTTCCTCAGAGCTATTGCTTTTTTTCAATAAAAAAATAACATGGGAATGTTTATATTCAATTTAATTGTTGTTTTTCTTAATTTATTCTGTTTTATATTATTTAATCTACAGGTTTTTTTTACATTGTAACTAAATTATGTAATTACAGAGCTTATTTATGATGAAAACACTTAAATTCTACGAAGATAATGTGGCAAAATAAATATAAATTATTTCTCAGCATTTGTTTGGTACATCGTAAACTCAAGTTTTGTATTTTTGGAGTGTCGCTGTTGTTTTGTATGTCGTGTATTCTAAATCCTAACTATTCTAGTTCTGTTTTGAAATGTGTTTTCTCATTAAGTGAATTATTGTTAATCTTTTGAGAAATTGTATACCCCCACCCCATAAAAAAATGAATATGTCTTGTACTTAACTAAATGACTGTAAAATGATGTTTACAACATGTTCGTATGAATGAATTTACTACCCACTTAATCAATTTTACTATTTAATATTATGTAAGTAGGCTGACACCTTAGCTAGTTACATAATACATAAATATTCAAATTAAGAAATACATCTATGTCATCAATGCATATAAATATAAATCTCGGAATAATTTATTCTTCAATACTTCGTACAACAACCCTATATTAACTCGGCTTTCACTTCCGATGCTTATTAATACTATGCCGTAACCTTTATTATTGGGTAATTATCCGATCGAATTGATTGAGAAACCTGGCTCATACATACCAGTTTGGAAGCGGTGTTTATTACGCTTCCTCTATACGTATAGTATAAGCATTCATCAATACGTACGCTGCGTTCCTCACGAGGTAGGCTCAGAATTAGTCACTCCAGATTTACAAATCAAATTTTATTTATCTACAATCTTCTTTTTGTGCAGTCATCATAATAATAATATATTACTTATAGTAAAATGTATGACCAAACTACCTGTACCCCGCAATTTCACCCGCGTTGACTTTATTTCATGAATAGCGTCACGGAAACCTATTTTTTTGTTTAAATAAAAGTAGCCCATAATATAAATAAATAAATACGTCCAGCGGTTTCAGAGATAAGATGACTCAAACAGACATAGAGACAGAAAAAAAAGTTTATTTATGGAAGAACCGTATTCCCTTGTATATAGATTTAGTGAAAAGCTGTTAATTTGGAATTACAAACAGACACTTCAATTTGGTATGACTGTATATACTAAATAAAAATATAATAATGTTATAAACATGTCTCACTTAAAATGATATATTTCTCTACAAATTATATAACAATGCGATAGGAAATTTAAACATTTTATAAAAAGAAGTATACTCGTATTATGTCACTGGTGTCAGAGTATCGTGGGATACAGATGCTCGATTATGTATCGATTCCAATCGAATCGATTGGACACGGTGTACGGTATTGATTCGGCGCGCCTCCATTGTACACTGGTAATCAACAATGGGTGGCTGCTATGAAAACATAGAAGCTGTTATAAACCACCTCATGTTGTGTCATCGGCTTTTGCGTTAATCTTATTTCTTATCTTTAATATCATCCTTGTCACCGTTGGTCTAGAGGTTTGTAATTAAAAAGGTATCTCAAGACGGTCGCTACTCATATAGACATATTTTCTTGCTCTCTGAACGACTTCATGAAGGCTACATATAGCACAGTGTGCGAATAAATAGTCTTATGCTGTTTAGTGTATAGTATGTACTTGCAATTGGAATATATATAACTGTAATGCAACTATAATATAGTAGCTACACTATCACCTTAGGTTAGCCCGTAATGGTAGTGTATGTATGTAAATAAATAAATAAATAAAAATCTTTTTTTTACGTGGAAAATCCGTTAAGAATACACCGACACCGGCTGGGGTAGTGGTAGGGTTAGTATACCTGACTCCTTTTGTAGGTGTCAAATTCAAATTTGAAATATCTTCATTTGATTAGACTCCTTACAAAGTACTTTCAAATCATCAGAAGGACACAAGAAACACACTATACAGGATTCTAAATGTTACCTTTATACCTATAAGTGAAGCGGTTTCGATTTCCACGTCACGGCAAACAATATTTGCCTTGTGTATAGGTATCCAGTACCTTTAATACAAGCTTTGCTTAATTTGGGACTAGATAGTGCTTTGTGGTAATATCCGAACATTATTTATATGCTCTAAAATCGAATTCGTAGCGATTTATAAAAAAACTAGCTGTGCCCCGCGGTTTCACCCGCGTAGATTTAGTTTCATCCTTATTGTCGCGGAACCCTAATACTTTTAATAAACAAAAGTAGCCTAAGTCACTCCTTGAAACATCAGCCACCTGCCAGTGAAAGTCCCGTTAAAATCCGTCCAGCCGTTTCAGAGATTACCCGGAACAAATAGACAGACAGACAGACAGAGAAAAAATTTAAAAGGTTTTTAGTGTCAGTAGCGTGCATACTTTCATATGCATTTAGTGAAAAGCTGTTATTTTGGAATTACAAACAGACACTTCAATTTTATTTATCTGTATAGATGTGATGGCCGATCAGTTGCACTAGGTAAATGAGAAATAATTGTTTATAATTTTTGTTTTGAACTACTTTAGAAATAGTAACCTATCAAAGATCATTAAAAAAGATAAATCTTACAGTTGTTTAAAAATAATTAAACTTACCGACCTTAATTGACACCAAACCCAAAGATAAATTACAAGAAACAATATAATTAATCGAGGTTAAACCAATTTAACACAATATTAATCAAACAAATCTGTTATTATTTCTCAACAAATATACTTCTTTGTTTTATATTAACACAGCGATATTGGCAATATTATATTATTTTATTGTGTCAACCCTTATCTCGGTTACTAACAATCGAGTTGCAATAATATCGATACAATACTGATTATTCTTTGTAATGTTTCATATTGAAGCAAACCTTTTGATAATTGAATTTGTTAGTTGTTTGGTAACCGTAGTAAAAAGTACAGTTTGCTTTCAAAAACCTTCAGTCGGTATTTTTGGTACAAAACAAGAAAACTAACAAGTAAGCGGACTCGGGCCGATTAAAAGCGGCCACTTCAGCCCATGAACGCTTGCAACACCATAAGTAATAAGTTATATGTAACTAGCGAACGTCACGCGGTTTCACCCGTGTAGTTCCCGTTCTTGTACGGGGTTAAAATATAGCCTATGTTACTGGCTCATAATGTAACTATCTATTGCTGAAAGAATTTTCAAGATCGGTCTAGTAGTTTTGGAGCCCATTCAATGCAAACAAACAAACAAAAAAACAATCAAATCTTTCCTCTTTATATTAGTATAGATAAGTATTTATTCGCTGAAAACCCGGTGTAGAGTAGTATACAAGGTATTAAATATATAGAATAATAAAATTGAAGTGTCTGTTTGTTATATCAAATTAACAGCTTTTCACTAAATGCATCCATTGGCCCCGTGGTATTTCTATTTAATTATTTGGAGACCAACCTAACACTAATTAGTTGAATTACAGTAGTAATTATAACGATCCAGTAAAGGCGTAGCAAACAGTCCGTTACGTGATCGGAGTGCAATTTTCATGTGGTCATAGCATGCGAGCGCGCTGGTATAGCGAGTTTCTCCACATTTTATGAGTATTAACTAATATTACACGATGTGCTAATATACTCGTTATAACATTCTAATGCTTTGGTATAAAAAGTGAACATTAATCTATTTATATATATATTTTTGTGTCTATTTATTCTGGATAATCTCCCAAACATATGGTCTGATTTTTAAGGACCTTTATTGACAGGTAGCTGATATTTCGAAGTCTAGCTTAGGTTACTTTTATTTAAGGAGAAAAAGGTGTCCACGAAAGAATTTATTAAAACCTTTGAAATTCATTTTATTAACACAATAATCAGATAGTAGAAATATTCATCAACCTACATTAGTCCACTGCTGGACATAGATCTCCCCTAGCTTGCCGCATCCAGCATCTGGCTGCAGTCTTTCGCAGATCGTCATCCCACCCCACCTGGCCGGCGTCCTACACTACGTTTACCGAGTCGCGGTCTCCACTCAAGACTCAGATAGTAGAAAACTAGTACCTAATACAATAATGCCACACCCTAGGAAGATTTCAAATAAGAGTTCATGATTGAAACCTTCAATATGCACGGTAAGCAAGCGACTACATTAACCTCACGTTCACAACGGCTCAATATACATTACGCACAGTTATCTGGCCCTGCCAATTCCCTGCAAGGACCTATTGCCCCACGGCACCCATTAAACGACCATATTTCATAACAAATAACTGGCTAGCACGTATCATCACGTAGATCGGTAGCCTTAAGGAGGATTCCATACAAGATGGTCTAATTGGACAACTTTCTAATATTGTGCAAGCTCAGGCTATGCCAGTTAAGGGTGCATCTGAAACTGATCGAGAATGTCTTACGTAAACGTTTACAATCTGCTCTCGTATATTTGTTTGTAACAACTCATCTCTGAAAAGGCTACTGCCTGAGAGCTGAATTTAATAGATAATGAATAAATTTAGGTACTTTTATTTGAGAAAATTATGATAAGAAATGTCGGCTATGCGTGTTAACGTATCCATTAAGACACTTGCTTAAGCTAGTTATATATAATTACCAGCTTTTGGCTGCAGCTTCGCCTGCGTAGCAGTAACATTACACATAAGTTTCCAATCCGTTATTTTACCTTTTTTACCGTTATTCCACATGAACTCACCGCCCTAATTTCATATCTCTATGACGAGTGGTTTATGCCGTGTTCATTCCAGTCTATCAGGTCTTGAACTGTATATGTCTAGATTATTTTAAAACAGTAGCTTAATTTTAATTGACCCGTTACCTGTCAACTTTATTAGTGACTCAGCGCTTATACGCTCGACCTAGTAAATACATTATTAATTCTATTGTTTATTGTTCTTGTTGGTCTTAGTATTTCATTATCGCGCTATTCTTATCACATAGCACTTATTGGGTAACTTCATTGATAAGGAAGCGAAAATCATTAACCTTGGGTAAACCAGTTTTCAGGTTTTCATAAGCTTCACAGTGATCTGTACTGAGTGCCAATTGACAACTAGGAACAACGACTTAGTGTTCACGCCATTAATAATCATTAGAAGATCTTTATATGTCGTATTTGTCTTAATTTCACGTTAGCCAGTTCAACATAATGAAAGCTACAAATATTTTGAACGCGTTGTCGTAACTAACCCAAATACAAAATAAGCAGTCTTAGACCATACAAATAAATCTAGGCATGTCAGTCTCAAGTCACGGATACAAAGAGGAACTATTTCTTAATTGGCCTCAAACATTTCTCATACTTTTATTTCGAAAAGATTACCACTTAGGAGCGATTTCTTTCAAAGATTACTCTTTTACGTAACCAAAGACTTTCGAAGCCATTTAGCCCTTTGTTTTCTATAACAAAGAGTTTTCTTCCATTTACGGTGACATTTACAAGTAAACCATCATTCTCTAAAAGTTCACGGTATGATACGCCATGCAAATTTAAGCTCTATCCCTTTGCAATAGAAGTTTGAATGTGTGCTATTGTTCTCTGCCGTCATCGATCATAACTTATCATTTGCAGTAATGGGCCTCTAATGGCCTAACAGTTATGTTGCTTAATATAACGTGCAGCGATACATATATTACGTGGCCATTTATGTTTGACATACAAGAGAGGTGTGTGAAGATTGAGATATCAGTCTGTTGTTCGATGTAATGCGTTACAAAACTCTAATCCAATACTAATTACGTTGAATCTTTTGTTGGCGATACTATCTACTATAATAGAATTTAAGATAATATGTTGGAACCGTTAGGTATAATTTGTATACTACGAAGGCGACAAACAAAACAAAAAAAAGTGGACAGTCCACCTGATGGTAAACTACTGCAGCTTATGAATGCTTCTAATATCAAGTGTCACTCGCGCGTTGCCTACCTTATAAACAATATTGAAATCCCTGTGCTAACATAATGACAACTATTACTAGAATATGGTCTGCTCCTAAATTCTCCTTTCCATGGAGCACTGGTGACCTTACTTATCATAGGAACAAAATACTATTCAAAGTAAGCATTATTTGCCTGCGATTTTCTGTAAGGTTCATATACATATAGTATTCTTTCACAACAGATGATATGTAAGGCCCCAGTTTTTCATTATGTGCATGAGGCCTGAGTTTATATTTCAATGTTAACACGTCTGGTGTAATGATTAACAATCTTTTTCAAACAGCCATAAACACCCATCTGTTATTTGTAAGAGTAAATAATGCAAGTGGCTATCATAACTAGCCGCGTGCATTGTTAAAGAAACAGTAATGGTCTTAATAACTTAATAACAGGTTTGGCTGGCTATATGTTGCCGTAACCTAGATATGGGATGCAGGATTAGAAACATTTCTTTATAGTATAATTGCGTTTTAATACCAGGAGTAATTAAGATTGTAGGTTTTTATTTCACCATTTAATGACGAAGACGAGTTTTATATTGAACTAGTGGACGTCACCCGGTTTCACCCACGTAGTTCCCGTTCCCGTGGGAGTACGGGGATAAAATATATCTTATGTTGCTTGTTTATGATGTAGCCATCCGTTGCTAAAAGAATTTTCAAGATTGTTCAAGTAGTTTCGGAGCCTATTCAATGCAAACAAACAAACAAATCTTTCCTCTTCATAATATTAGTGTAGATGGAATCAGAAGTTACTTTGCGGAAGACTATGTAGCAGCGCTTCTCCACTCGCTCATAGATGGCGCTACTCGCTAACAAATGCGAAGTTTGAGTACAAATACACTAGAACCTAAATCGCGCCATAAGAGTTTTCAAGCGCATTGCAGTATATATACAAGTTTCCAACTAGAACAGTCGGAGCCGCGGTTCCCCAGGCATGACACCCGCCTGGCTGGAAGATCTTCCCTTTGCTGGGGATGAGCATGATCACTCGCTCTCCCCACAACTATGTTTATGGTTATAGTTTTTTTTAGAATAAATATATGCCGGCGTCGGCTGGCTGGACGGGCATTATACTGAACTGCACTTCATTAAAATAACTATGCTATTAGTATATCACAAGATAGAGGAAAAAATCATTGTAACATTTATTTACTTTTCTACTAGCTGTGCCCCGCGGTTTCACCTGAGTTAACAAAAAGAGAAAAAAATAAAAATAGTTTTAATATGAATTTAGTGAAAAGCTGTTCAATTGTGATTACAAACAGACACTTTATTTATCTGTATAGATGTATAGGTGACCAAGAAGACGTGTTGCTTGAAACTACCTGAGATTCGAAATTGGGTGCAAAGCAACAATTTTTCATTCAGTTAGAACTTTTTATTCTTTCTTTGTTTTTACACCAAATTTTTCCACGCGGGTGAAATCGAAGGACAATGAATTTCCATTAAACACATAGCTATACTATGAATTCTCAATGTACTACAAGGCATTCAATTGCGCTGTGAGTAAAGTATTGCGCGGTGTTACTTGAGTGTGATTACAAGCAATGAAATACACAGGTACAGGTCCGAAATGCCAGGATCGTGAGCTACTGACGAAGGCTGTAGAGCTATAGGTCCACTAAGAGCTTTGTATAAAATATTATCATTGCACGCTACCGCCAGGTTCCGAATGTTGCTTTTACTGAGATTAACCTGGCAAGTAGCTCAGTAATAACTCTTTTCAGAAATACTATAAAATTTTTAAAAATACAATATACTTAATATAATCTATATAAAGATAAATAAAATTGAAGTGTCTGTTTGTAATTCCAAATCAACAGCTTTTCACTAAATGCATATGAAAGTATACACGCTACTGACACTAAAAAACCAAGTTTAAATTTTTTTCTTTGTCTGTTTGTTCCGGGTAATCTCTGAAACGGCTGGACCGATTTTAACAATAAAGATGAAACTAAATCTACACGGGTGGAACCGCGGGGCAAAACTAGTCAAGTAATATATGTACAATTCCAATGCACCAATGTCGATAAAAATTAACATAAAGAAAAATCTAGTAGTTCTACTTATATCCTTCCAAACAGTGTTTAGTTTCCTAAAAACTTCTATCTCAATGCGGAAAGATGGTAGATCGTGACGCTTATATTCGAGAAACAGGTAAACGTAATGTTATCGTTAGTTAACACTGAATGATGCATCACCGCACTGTTGAAAGGAGGAAGGACTGTTAGGCTTTAAGCCAAATGCCTACAACCGTGTTTCCTACTTTCTACGTATTATTCAAGCTCAATACAGTATTATTAACAAATTCCTGGCTGAATAGTCTCACTAGCAATAATTTGTTTGCTTATCGGTGAAACCTGCTATATATTTAATGTTTACTTTTATTCCTGCTTGAGCGCAAATTCAAACCGAGTCATCTCCCTGGCCTTATCCCATACATTGTTGGGGTCGGCACTTGATTCAACCCGATGTGGCTGATCACCTGATTTTTATACGAAGCGACTGCCATCTGACCTTCGCAACCCCATTTTTTAGGAGGAAAATCTGTGATCTGGGTTAAACCAGTTGTCAGATTATTTTTAGGCCTCCGACTGACCTGTAACGATTGCCAAAGATGTTAAATTGGCAACCGGGACCGACGGCTTAACGTGCTCTCCGAGGCACGGAGGGAACTCGGGCGGTCACCCATCCAACTACTGGCTAGGCGTATGGTTGCTTAACTTCGCTGATCGAATTATATGCGCAATAGCAACTGTGCCACGAGCTCCTCCAAATTCAAACCGAGTATTAAGTATTTACTCGAAAGGTGGTATACAACCGTATCAATAGGCCATCTAAAAGTAATAGATTAATATAAGTCTTTGAATGCATGCAACACCAATAATGTATGAATCATTAAATAGATACACAGATAAGTAAGTAGAAAAGTAGATGAGAATTATATTACACACTAAAAACAATTTGATTAAGGAATATTTGCGAGACGAATGGAGTAGCTGGTTCTTTAGTTCGAGATTCCGAGCTGCCTGAGGCTTTACTATAAGCTTTATTGCCATCATAGTTCCACTTTGTGACAGTGACTGGCTTATATATGTCATATACATCTGTCTTATAATAAGAGTTAAACTATCATGGCAATAAGAGGTTATGCCCTACCATAATCTGAACTATACCTTTACCTTACAAAGGTAGCTAACTTAGAGTGCTCTATTCTCCATTGCTAGTTTTGGTGGGATCCTTTTATCTTACCATGTTGGCATAGATGCCATTATTTATATGGTCATGTTCATAGGTGGCAGTAGCCGCATACTATCAGGCGAAATACACGCTTGATTGCTACAATCATGAAAGGCTATCCCACTATTTCGAACGGGAGACCCCGTTATACCCTTTCGCTTTTGAAGGATTGAAAAACAAGCATTGAATATATAGCTATAGAGGAAGCAATAAAGCGAAACTAAGTAGATTATTATCGTCGTAAAAGTGGTATAGCAAACACGGTTGATGGTGAAATAAGTAATAGGTAACTTGTTTATTATGATACTTTCCGGATTATAGCTGCAGTTGGTTACCAGCCATTTCGTCTCAGAACATTCGAGTTCTACTTATAAGAAAACTGTGTATCCAAAGCATTAGTATGCAGTATATAGCAAAGAAGTATGGTATTTTTATCAACGTTCTTAAATACCTTATACTGGAGCCTAAACTGAAGAAAATATTCTCAACTAAGATTATATCAAATCAAATTATTTTATTCAATTTAAGGGACAATTGGAACACAATAAAATAAACATTTTCGTTAATAACACGCCTAGTCGATTTTAAATAAACTTTATAAAAAAATACTCTTTAGTTAAATTATCCTTTCTCATTGCTCTTTACCCATAGTCCTGTCAGAATGACATACTGATCACTGTTATAATGACGTCAAATTAAATCCTGTTAAATGTCTGCTGAATTCCAAGTGAGAAGAAATTGCTTACACGCAGATTTTTTGCTGAATCCTGAAGTCTTAATCACATAGAAATAGTTTCTGGAAAGTGCAAGATGTTAATTCGAATAACTAACGTATTATCAAGTCTCGGAGGTTGGATTTCGTGTGAGAAGGTGAATTGCTATGTAATCGTCTTCCTGGTTACTCCTGGCTTCTTTCTATTTGAAATGGAAGTGGTCTACCCGTCTATTGTGAAGCAATATGACCTTGGGATAGCGAAGCAGATACTTCATACCGTTCTTCCGTCATTTCTTTTCTCGAATATTGTCGGGAATATGTGGATGAGCATCTTAACTGACACAAGTCTTCAAGCACCGTCGGACGACGGCACGTACTGCGAGCACTGCAAGATGGTTCGTCCATCGAAGAGCTGGCATTGTAGGACGTGCAACGTCTGTATTCTAAGAAGAGACCACCATTGCTTCTTCTTCTCACGCTGCATTGGACTCAACAACCAACGATACTACGTCCTCTATCTCGTCCACGTCTTCATATCGATGGTCTACTCGGCATACTACAACGTTTACTTCATCCTATCATTCTTCGAAGATGGGGAGTTTATTTTATCATTCTTTAGAGTGGTGAATCC